>JAHDVE020006631.1:0-140769 GCA_022606495.2 Halesus radiatus
AACGATAATTGAATGTACACAGCCCGCGAAAATTCAAAATTCATCTTTTCTTTTGAACACACCTCGTATACAGAATAGAAAGATATAATACATATATATAATAGATAAACAAATTCAGCAATAATATAGTGTATGTACAATTTGGTATAATTTGCAAAGGCGAATGTACAAAACACACAACACATTCGCTAATATTTATATGCCCAGACTGGCTTTCAAACCGTGCTAAGGAGATGGCAACTTAGTAATTATTTAATTATACTTACTCGCATAGCTCCCGTTCATTTCATTAGGCGAAGTCTTCTTGAGGGAGGCATCACCCGCCTTATCGTAATCCGCCATGAATGCATAAAGGACTATTAAGAGTATTTGGAATACTAAAATGATGGCCAAATCAAATCTCATAGTGAACGCCATTTTCGGCAGCAATCCCATCTAGCGGGGCACCTCACAACTAAAATATTTTAACTGGCGGTGGTTCGGGTTGAGGGTGACTGCTTCTACAAACGGCCAACAGATGTCACCTGCAACAAGAAAACGAAAAAATATTGAACATAAACGATTTTGCTTGTTTTATTTACCATTTCTAAGCTGGAACTAGTTTAATTCGGTCACAGATTCAAGCATGTTTATAACTTTGTTTATATAACTTTGTTTTAATGTGACATTGATAATGGGTCACTTAAATGACAGGAAGGGTTTTTAAGGCATTTAGGTTTTAAATAATAATAATATAATCGTAAGAATTTCTAGGAATTTTCTTATAGCTCTTCTGTTAATAAAGAGGGATTTGTATTTCAGTACCTATCTGACTAACTAACCAACACGCTGTTTCCCAGCAGGCGTAGGAAGTCATGAAAAATCAATTTATATATTATATATCCGTGACAGTAAATTAAAAATACGTTCAATTGGCTTATTGAAAAATAAGCATTGTCCTTTTTGTGGCAATTGTTAACGGGGAGAGGGACGTCGGAGAGTTATTATTTATTAATTCAAAATAATGATAATATTTTTACGCAATACGATAAACACAATGTTTTTAAATAGAAAAATGTTTATCAAATATTTAATAAATTTATATAGGCTTAGCATTTATCAAAATCTAATCATAAATATTACTTTTTTATGACCGTCCCATTGTATGTTTTACAAAATATTTTTTAGTGGAGATAGATTTTAAAAGTGGAGAAGAGTATGTTTAATCATTTATCGTTGCGTTTTTGTAAATAAACGTAACAAAAGATTTGTAATCCGCATTACAAAAAAAAAAACATTAAAGTTACGTAATGTTCATGAAAAAATTAAACTACACAATTTTTTTTTTTTTTTTAATTTTTCAAATCGACAAGTTACAGAAAAACCTTCACACCATTTTTTAAGGATATTCAACTTCTTAAATGTTTTTGTACAACATGCGTAGAACGGTTAGAAATGTGTAATATTTCTGATTATATTTTGATAGATGCTAAGCCCAAGCAAATTAAATAAAAACGTAATAAATATTTTTCTCTTTAAAAACACCATGTTTATCGTTTTGCACAATAATATTATCATTATTTTGAATTAATAAATAATAACTCTCCGACGTCCCTCTCCCCGTTAAGGAAAGGTGATTATTATTTATTAAGTAGGTGCACTGTTAAGGCGGAGAGTAATCCGCTATGATTTGTGAAATTATTGGAATATGATTAAGCAATATGATAAATATTATATTTAGACGAAATGAGAATATTTTTTTTATTTTATATACCTAAACCTAATTTTTACCAAATACAAATCAGAAAATCGACTTATTTTGTGCCGCCACGTGCATATTATTATTTTGTTCTTGTAGGCTTTGAAATCCTCAAAAATACATTAAACGTACTGAAATGTACTAATTGATTATAAAAAATTACTAAAAAACGTGTAATTTCCTTATTTCCTAAACTTTCTCTTATTGTTTTCTTTTCGACCAATTATAAAAAAAACATTAGTTAAAACAAAAAAAAACTACCACTATAGACGAAATGCATTTATTTTTCTGCTCTTATTGGTAATTTTTTTTTTATAATTTCAAATGACTCAGTTTTGAAAACATGTGACTTTCCGTGGGTCTGCTTTGCATCTTAACAATAATAATAAATATAAAACACTTAATTTTTTCATTTATCGAAGAAAGCAATCACTTTTTGACTTGACATTGTAATTTAGGAACTAGATTTATATAAAAATAAAAATAAAATGGTTTAGGGTCAGAAAGCAATTTCCAAACATTTAAGAAAAAATTAAAAACACACCCATTTGAAAGGGGAAACTTTAACGAAATGTGATTTAAATCGCTAAACGGCGCTATGGGAAAATTGACTATTATTATTATTTAAAAATATTTTATACTAATGAAATCAAAATATTTTCTAATGATGAAATCAAAATATTTTATACTAACGAAACCAAAATATTTTATAGTAATGAAATCAAAATATTTTATACTAACGAAACCAAAATATTTTATAGTAATGAAATCAAAATATTTTATACTAATGAAATCACAATATTTTTTAATGGTGCAATCAAAATATTTTATACTAACAAAATCAAAATATTTTATACTAATGAAATAAAAATATTTTTTACTAACAAAATCAAAATATTTTATACCAATGAAATAAAAATATTTTATAGTAATGAAATCAAAATATTTTATACTAACGAAACCAAAATATTTTATAGTAATGAAATCAAAATATTTTATACTAATGAAATCACAATATTTTCTAATGGTGCAATCAAAATATTTTATGCTAATGAAATCAAAATATTTTATACTAATAAAATCAAAATATTTTCTACTAATGAAATAAAAATATTTTATACTAACAAAATCAAAATATTTTATACCAATGAAATAAAAATATTTTATAAAAATGAAATCAAAATATTTTGTACTAATAAAATCAAAATATTTTCTAATGATGAAATCAAAATATTTAATTCTAATGAAATCAAAATATTTTATAATAATGAAATCAAAATATTTTATAATAATGAAATCAAAATATTTTATACTAATGAAATCAAAATATTTTATAATAATGAAATCAAAATATTTTTTACAAATGAAATCAAAATATTTTATAATAATGAAATCAAAATATTTTATACAAATGAAATCAAAATATTTTATACTAATGAAATCACAATATTTTCTAATGATGCAATCAAAATATTTTATACTAACGAAATCAAAATATTTTATACTAATGGAATAAAAATATTTTATACTAACAAAATCAAAATATTTTATACCAATGAAATAAAAATATTTTATAAAAATGAAATCAAAATATTTTGTACAAATAAAATGAAAATATTTTCTAATGATGAAATGAAAATATTTCATTCTAATGAAATCAAAATATTTTATAATAATGAAATCAAAATATTTTATAATAATGAAATCAAAATATTTTATACTAATGAAATCAAAATATTTTATAATAATGAAATCAAAATATTTTATTCAAATGAAATCAAAATATTTTATAATAATGAAATCAAAATATTTTATACTTATGAAATCAAAATATTTTCGGCCACAGCAATATTACTAGCTTCTTATACAATGTACTCGTACATACCTATCAAAACAACGGAAAGTTCCGAGCCGCAACTGGCTTTGCATTCTAATCATAGATTTTAATAATCGTTAATATTGATAATATGTTAATAACATTTTGATAACATGTTAATAACATTTGGATAACATCTTGATAACATTTTAACAACATAATATGTGTATTATACAATATCGATAACAAGTTTTAATAACATTTTAATATTTCATATTATGACGTAATACGTAGTAACTATTGTGAAGCTGGAATGATTTTGGTTCAATTTAAAATTTTATTTAATCTTTAAACCTATATAAAGTATCGCTATAGATATGTATGTAGCTAAGGTAGGTAGGTAACAAGTAATTTGGGTAAACTATTAACTTCCTTAGAAAACTGTTTCATACAAAACTTAATTTTTGATTTGAGGCCAAAATACTCACCTAAACCTAATGCTACTTTTTTCATCAAAAAGTATAGTAAATATCTAGCACGGATTAGAAGTATTTTAATTATTTTTGTTTTAAATTATGAAATATAGGCCATTAAAGTAATTTATTATTTCGATTTTAGAGGAATCCTTAACAATTATTTGGGGGCTAACGGTGATGTAAAAAAATAGTTTTACCCTGCCTGCTTTGAAAATATAATTAAAGATAAAAAAAAAATAAAAAATAAAAATATACATTATGGTGGACTTTAAATCAAATTAAAAACGAAAAATTTACGTTGGAACACAAATTTGCAGTACACAATTTCAAATATCGACCCGAAAAAAGATAATTTTTTAAATGTTTTATTTTAATATTTTTATTTACGTAATCATATTAACAAATATGATAATTGCTTTAAAAAGTTCAATAAAACCGCAAATAATTTTCTAAGTTGCCTCTAAAACATTTTTTTTTCGTGTCCTATAAATTCATAATTTAAAACAAAAATAAATAAAATATTTCTCATCCGTACTAGATATTTACTAAACCTTTAATTTAAAAAAAAGATATTATTCAGTTTGGATGGGTATTTTGACCTCAAATTCAAAATTAAGTTATGTGTGAAACAGGCCGTGCAGCCGTTCCTCTTAACTTACTAACTCGCGATTACGACATTTACTCGCGGGGGTAGGCATAGAGGATAGACCGCCACACTTCTCTCGGCACACTTTCCTTGCTTTATTCACATTCATATATCGTCTCACATAGAGTTCTTTAATCTGACTCTGATCTGGTTCAAGTATTTGATTCACTTAATCGTTAACACTTGGAAGATCATAAACCCTGTTTAGAAAATCTCACCGTCTTCTTCTATCCAAAAGCTATCTCTAAGGGGTGTCACCATGTTAGGACAGTTAATGGCATTGCCATTGGTTGGAAAAAGGCTCCGATGACGATTTGCTCTCAACATTAAGGTTAATCGAAACGTGATGCGCGCTCACAGATGGCGCTAATTAAAACATTTTAGAAAAAATCACTTTTAGCACTTAATGCTTTTAAATATTGAGATGATTTATTTATTTAGATGTCAACCGCGTTCAGTCCTTCGTCAAAAATGATACCCGTGAATAAAATTCTTGGATTTAATTAATTTAAATTCTATGACATACTATAAAATGTCAAAAAGAAGTTTAAAAACAAGTGGAGGAGGCCTTTTAAACTTTTTCTAATGATTCAGTGTGTATTTTATTTAGAATTAGATATATTAATTAATTGTATTATTGAGTCACCTTCTTTGTAGCTCAATTTTAACTCATTCTGTTCTACATTCCTTGCCGTAGACTCAGAAAAAATGAATTGCTTTTCCTCAATGAACACTCTACTATTTATGGGCACCATTCTCCACTGTTCAGAATGTCGAGATTTGTTAACTAAAGACAGGGCCTTGAATTTTTTGGTACCGGTCTGAATGATTTTTGTAGGGCTTTACGAAGTTAGAACTATTAGATTATCATTTAGAAAGTCTAAAATGATGGACTCTACTAAAACTTCGTTCAGGCTTTGACTTGAATGTTCTCTCAAATGTATATTTGTGTCCACTTTTTGTCATTGCTTCATTCTTGTATTATGTATGTGCTGTTCTTTTTCTGTAGCTCTTGTTTATTTCATTTTGTGTTATGTGTTTTGTGTAGTTGGACATTGGTGCGTAAATAAAAGATAAAAAAACTTTTTTTACTGCAAATCTTAGATATTTTTCTAACTAACCGGATAGAATTTACAGATAAATCATTCTTAGAATTTCTTGAGTTAGCAAACTGCAAAGCGTGAATTTTTGGGGCTGACCGTTAACACTTCCTCAATAGCTTCGTCCAGACAGTCCACACAACACACAACACATACCCCAACTAGTAATTAAATATTTAAGTCGTCAAAGTGGCAAAGTAGAGTGTACTAAATCATTTGCGACTGTAATAATATTTCTATTCGTGTTCAACTATTCCTTGATACTTGTTCGCTCTTGTTTGCATGCTTTGCACGACTCTCGGAGTCAGAATGTATCTAATGGGATATGACTATAAGTATTACGTAAAGTATATCGCACAGTGGGCGTAAAACATGGCGTTCATAAAAAAAAATCTTTCAACGTGTAAAAAAAATAATAACATGTTCGATTATTCATGAAAAATTATGTGCCTCTATAATTTGTAATACTTATAGTATAACAATTATTCTCGCGATATTAATAATCTGTCCCATCATAAAAAAAACTGAAATTTTTGCTTGTGCTTTGGTGGAAGACTTAGCTTTCAAGCGATTGAACAACGCTGGAAGCGAACCCGACGGCTACATATCGGTAAAACGATATAATAAGGGATTGACGTGTCAAATGCAGTTGTTTTACGTTGACATTCGATATGTTAGTTTCTGAGTTTTACACTCGCCGAGCGAAATCTAAAACGTTTTAATGACAGGTATTCGTCAGTTTATCGTCAATAGATGTTTAGAAAGAACGACACATTTTTAATTAGACGAATGACAATAAAACTCTATAAAAGAACAACGTATTATGTGATTTGTACTAAATTAATTTTTATGATGATAGCTGCTGTCGAAGCGTGCGAATTCGAACCAGAGCAGGACCGAGGTATCATTAAATTCTGTTGCCCATGTTTTGTCAAAGTACTTTCTGAAACGGGTACATCTCTACGAGATTTTGCTTGTACGAATTGGGTTTTGGTTTGTAAACATAATACTGCCACCATAAAAAAGAACCACGTATGTGCAATTTTAGTAATTTTTACATTATTTTTTCCAATGCGTTTTTGATCAATTGTATACTAATTTCATTCGAGAAAGCACTAGTTTTAATAGATAACATTGTTAATGAAATTACTGGTTTTTAATGACATTTATAGGTTTATTGGTAGGATATTAGTAGGAATCTTCAGTACGAAATGAACGAATGAGAGAAGAAATTAGATATGTTTAAAAAAATATATTTAATGCGATACAACAGAATAGTTTCAACTGCTCCCAACCGTCTGGAGCGAGTGAGACTATGGCATCCCCAGTTGGGGTATGTTGTAACGCTGAATTTATTGAAGAAGGGATGGAAATGGGGAATAGGAAGGTGGGGAAGTACCTGGCTATTCAGATCTGGTTAAAAAACGCGGCTAAAGCCATTTCAAGTAACGTTTCGATTATTATAAAATTCATCTCATTTTTATTGTAACTATCTGTACTAACGAACTAGTGTATTTTTATTATTTTTGTTTTAATTTTTTTATGCCCTACCAGAAAACATTTATTTTATGATATTTTTCTCCTAACAGATCTATTGAAATGCCAGTTGATTTGGAGTAGAAACTGTACACATTTGCTTTTATTTTCCGATGCAAAGTACAATCTATAAATTTCATATAAAACTTCTTTTGTTTGGCTGATGAATGGTTTACCACTACAAGATTTTCTTTTTGATCCCATTTTAAAAATCACAACCTAATTTTCAAAAAAAAAGTAACTACCTCGACTTAAAACTACTTAAATTACAACAAAAATATTCGAAGATTATGACAAACGTCGCTACGCATCCAGTATCCAAATAGTATCGTTCCAAACTACTTCGACCAAGTTTGAAGTCTGCTCGCGATAGTATTGGTGTGCAGAAATATATTCAAACGTCCGCTTTTTAAAATGATTTGCCTGCGTCATATTATATAAAACAGACAATGCATAAAGAAATATGTTTTTTTTATTCGAAGAGCTGGTATCTTAGTTGCTTTTTAGGCTCGGATTGAGAAATAATAATATTTATTTATTTGAAACACGAATTATGTATCAAAAAATGCAGGAAAACGTTGACTGACCAATTAGGGACAAATCCCGTTTCATTACAGTTAAATTGACAAGTTTAGTTCATATTAAGCGCCACCATACAAATATAGAAGGAAAAAAGATGGTGTTGTCATAAAATAAATATTTACGTTCTTCAAGTTGCTATCGGGTAAGTTTCCTGACAACTCGATCCTACTTATAACATTTCTGAGCATACTGAAATATCATTTCAAAACATTTGCCTTTGCAGAACAGTACAGTGTAGACACGATTATATTAGTTTCCTACATTATCTATGAAAACATTCGTATTACGGTGTATGTAGGCGTAACGTGTCAGCACATGCACGGGCCAGCACCGGCCGAGATTGTCGGCTAGGATATTTTGATATGCTGGTGGCCGCTGTTGACGTCTGCGCCTGCGCAGTTATTATGAACACATACCGCTCGCACCACCATCTTCATCAGTTGGCGTCATTAGACGCAGATATTGCTAAAACCGAGAAGATGTATAACGATAAATTGATTGAATTGGTCAGGGAATTAAGGGTATAAAATGGTAATAAATATGGGAATAGGATTACAAAATCTTCAAACATGTCGTGACGGACGCTAAAGCTCAGTTGACAGTTCAGTTGAGAGCTGTTATCGCGTCAGTGCTGTGTCTTGGCTGTTCTGCCCGCTGTAATGTGAAAACTCGCGTCTGTGCTGTGCCTGTACTGTACGCCTTTGCTCTGCGCGGTGCTGGTAGATTAGAATAGAACTTTATTCTTAATCTGAGATGCTTTTCCGACTACATTCTAAAGATGTGTCTGGTAATATTATAATCGGTATTACTGTAATATTATCCACTCATTTTAAAACGACTTTATATTTTCTGCATTCTTGAAGAAAAAAACGAACGTTAATCGCGAGAACGTTTACGTTTTAACTGGAATAGGGGCGCACTCGGAAGTTATTATTAATTCAACTTCACCGGGGGTTAGTGGCTCAGTGTTGTTCCACCCCTGGACTCTGCCTACATCAATGATATAATACATTATTCGAGTACAATAAATGGCTCTGTGGTGAGCTAATCTAAATGCCAATAATAATATTGGGTATTGAAATAGGCTCATGTCATTTACGTGTTGTATTGTCTGTATAAGATAAACCAGCGACGTGATAAACCGATAGAAGTGTGTTGTAGGCGTTTCTATGTTCCAGAAGTAAGCTGAAATTATTAATATATATGTCTAGAGTATAAGTAACAGTGAATGTAAGGTATGTTTTGATTTTTCACCTCTGAACCTATTACTTAGAATGGTACTTACACTATGTTATTCCTGTATTTGATCGATTTATTATCTTTGAACCTGCTGTGATGTGTTTTGCACCTGTTTATTATAACTAACTTTATATGGTATAGCCCATATAGGGCGTATATTATACAATAAATAAATAAATTTCATCCGACACAAATACCCTAAATGATAATGCGTCCAGATTCTGACTTGTTCTATGCATAGTGCTAGCAACATGCTACTTTATCGCCTCCAGCGACGTGAGTTTTTAATGGACATCGATTATGGGAATCAAAAATTCATAAAATAAATATTAGGTCACATACATATAACTTTACTGCTTTTTTGCTCATACACGAAAAAAAATTTAAAGAGGCTCTTATATTTGTACAAACCGTTAAGCCAAAAGGTTAAGTCTAGCAACAGGAAATTAGTAATGTTTATTCACAATTTATTAAATAAGCTATATAAAACAAAGTAATTGTTTCATTTAATAAATATGTCAAACCACAAAATTGCTTTCTGCGAAAATCTCTATATATATAAAATCACCGTAAGTTTGTTTGTTTGTCCTCGATTTTCTCCAAAATTAATTAACCGGTTTCGCTGAAAACAGCACAGTTTGTTTTTATTAGTGCCGGGAAGGTTTAGAAAGTAGTTTTAATGAAATCCAATATGTAAAACTGTTGCTACAACGTTTTAAAATTAGTATGAAAAACATTAAATCCGCCATGTTTTATTTAGGTTATCCCATAGACATAACACTCTGGTTAGTCACAGATTGTATATTCAAAAGAAGAAGGTTTTTTTGGGTACAATATTTTCAAAATGGAAAACACGAATAGGTACCTACTTAAGAACTTTATGATTTAGATATATTTAAAAACAAATAAACGTTTGGAATGAAACAAAATATTCAAATGAATGTTCCTTTATTTGGAGATAGTTACTTTAGCTGTCAAATCAATTATGGCACCCTAATGACAAGTGAAAAATCCCGAGCAAAGCCGGGTACATCGGCTAGTATAAAATAAACATGTTATTCCCTTTCTAAACTGCATATAGACCGAGCGAGAGCGTCGAGCGGCGAGGCTTATAACCGTTGGTACAGACCTAATATCCCCTTTAATATTTTTTCATGTATGAGAAAAAAAGCAGTAAAGTCATATATTGGTTACCTAATTTTCATTTCGTGAAATTTCTATTTTTATTTTACAGAATATATATTAAAATGTATGAAAAAAAAGCTAATTCGTACAACTCACGCCGCTAGAGGCGCTAGTGTAAAATGTTGCCATCATATGTCAGAAGCTGGGAGTATTATCCTATCTAGGGTACTTTCTCAAACTATGGAAAATTGTGAGCTTACATCGAAGAAATTGATCAAACCTTCTTTTTATGCTAATAGGCACCGCACAATAGTCTAAACTGGGACTATGGCATTACAAAATGGGGTATGGGGAATGGCGAAAGGTAGGAGATGCTAAGGAGGAAGGTTGGGAGGTAGATGATTATTCAGATCTGGGCACTAAATACTTTAAAAAAACTATCCCTAAACCTAATATAACCTAAATTAATTAATAATTTTTCAAATAAAAAAAAAACTAATGTATTTTTTTTAATATTATTAATTAGACAATTACATTAATTAATTTTGTGCTAGTTTTTTTGTTTTGTTTTAGTTTTAATGATTTTTTAAAAAGTGTAACTACTCATACGTGTGTTGAATTATCCGGTCACCATAGAACACACCTCTTGGGCTTGCGTGATCTGTTAGATTAACAACGATCATTCGATATTATGTAGGTACGAAATCCGCGATAAACGTCAAGCCTTTAGTCATAATTTTCCAATTCAATGGCTCTCATCGTACCCCATCATATAAATCCTATAAATGGTTTAAGTGCCGATGAGATTGGAAATTTTTTGCATAAAAAATTATTGCCATCGTTATATCAACACGGAATGTATCGGAAATTCTAAATTTAAGAGAACCCACTTATGCAGGTGGCGACAAGGTTGAAATTCCCGCTCAACACCGGCCGCATGTTTCGATTTACGCATAAAAACATCACCAAATCAAATCACGTGTTTTATTAAAATGTTTTTTGGTCAAATTAAAAAATATATAAATTAGTTTTCCGCAATGAAAAATATGACAATATCCAAAAAAGGGTTCGTAAGTAGGAGATTTTGCACTTTTTTTTTAGGCATGATGCTTTATTTTTTTCTAGGCCTATAAAAAGACTCAACAAAAAATGCCCGATTAAATTATCAATGATGTTTCTATGCCACCCATTTTTCAAACTAAAAACACATGGTATTGCATCGCCTTAATTTTTATTATTTTATTACATAAAAGGGGCAATTTGCAAAAAATTTACAAACATGAATGTTTACATAGGAATAATAATCAATAAGTACAATAAACAACAACATAAAATGATAGCCAGAATGAAACTTAATAGACAGATTCAGGAGTAAATAATATATTGGTATTTTTACGTTTCTTTTTAATTAAAAAAAATAAGCTAGCTCGATAATTCGGCTACGTCAGGATTTGCCTCCCAACGCAAGACTAATAAAATAATCGTTATTAAATTTTAAACAATTTATTTTGTCTCTTAGCAGATTTCAATACTATGTAGTAGAGGCGAGTAAAATAACATGAAACAGTTTTTTCATAACCGTTTGAATTCCGAAACGGTTGTAACAGTTTCACGAATTTTGGGATTGCCATTTAAAAATACGTGGAACTACGCCCGCAATAAACCCGCGCGAAATGATTCCAATAGAGCAAAATTCGTTTGAGAATTCCGCCCTAAACATTTGAAACAGGTCACGATCAAATGAAAACAGGTAAATTAGCCCAAACATTTTACACAAAAAGCAAAGCAAATGTCATTCATTGTGCTAGACCTCGCCTTTCGTGATTTTTTTTGTAGTTTCAGACATCAAACGCACAGATTGTCTAAGATTTCGTGATATTTTTGATTTACGTAAATCTGTAACAACTGAGGTTTAGAGCTACTGGATTGACTTCCAATAGTTGTTGCTAACTAATAAGCACGATTTTAGCGAAATCAATTTTTCTTACGATCAGGATATTATTTTTTCATCCATGGATGTAAATTTTAAACATGGAAAGCGAAGATTATTTGTAAAATTCACACTGGTATATATTTGGACCGATCAAATTTTTCGATCGACATGTTGGGAACCCTCGCCTAAACAATACGTCCAACTGTTATTGTTAGTTGGTGAATCAGGAAGCTTTCTGTTGAACTAGCCTTGAATACGATCAATGGAAACTTTACGTAATGCGAACAAAGAAATGCTAAATCCAAGGCGAACTTTGATCCGCAGTGGTCAGCCCGGGGTCTAATGAGTGGGTAAATGGTCAAAACTTTCAAAATTTTCGAAACTCCAGAAGAAAATCACGCGTCAAACTGGGTTTTCATTTTATTATTCACTGAATTTACCGGAGGGTGTTGATTTAATGAGAAGAGCTATTCAGCACTTTGACGTTTAAGTTTTAAAGATGGAAGGTAAACAGTAGTTAAAATTTTATTGCAGTACCTACGCGGATAATGACTGGTACTCGCAATTGAGCAAGATCTTTCGAAGAGTTTTTGAGTTAAATTATTTCATGTCTTCAGCACACAACTGTGGTCTCAGTTCAAAACATGACAACAAAAAATTGGTGCAAACCATAAACAAACAAAAAATTGAAGAAAAATACACTTCATATTATTCACAATGTTTTTTTTTATTTCATGAAAATTCCCAGTTTCGTCGCTACTATGACGTCTTCAAGACACTTTAAAAAATTACAAAACAAATTTAATATTTAAAATACTTTTTTTAAATGAATACTGCACAAGAATCCCAACTGTTCCCAACCGTCTAGAGTCAGTGAGACTATGGCATCCCTAATTGGGGAATGTTGTGAGGCTGAAGGCATTGGGGAGGGGAAGGAGAAGGGAAAGAGGAAGGTGAGGAAATACCTTGCTATTCAGATCTGGTCACCAAACACGGCTGTAAGCCATTTTAAGCAACGTTTCAATTCTGAATGGTGGTCTTTCGCCAGGGCGATACTGAGAGTATCTTCCACGCTGAAATGTGCGCAAATATACTACATATTATTTTTAATTGAGTTAATTGTAAAACAGCACAAATAAATTAAATAAAATTTACTTGCGCACGCCGGGATTCGAACCCGCGCCCTTCGGATTCGTAGTCGAGAGCCTTACCCCTCGACCATGGAGGCCGTCACTTTAATTTGCGAGTGATTGAAATCTTTCAATATTTATTTCAGTTTGTGATTCATCGGAATGCCTGAAGATTTCATAATTGTGGCTAAAATAAAGTGAATAATAAAAATAATAATGAAAGTAATTGATTTGTAGTTAACATTGCGATCTCTACCTATGTATTACAATAGATAAATGATTTATCAAACCAAACACCCAGCTTAAAAATAAGATACTCTAAAGGAAAAATTCAGTTTAAATTATTTTTATGTGAGTTTAGCTGTTTTACACAGTTATATTGAGGGGTTTGTCATGCCTGGTTGTTTTACATTCGGCTTAAGTTATTGGTTTATTAGAATATTCTTCTAACTATTTTGAAATGTTATCGCACTTCAGAGTGTACTAAACGTGTTTACAAGTTGACTGGAAATTCACGGTCAAACTATTTTATAATATTCAACCTACATGACGTTTCATGGCTCCCGGTCAATTATTTTCGAAAACGAGACGTGGAGTAGTAGACACACGCTCATAACTTATCATTAAATACTTTTTCCACAAAGAAAAGGGTGTATATAGGTACTTATTTTGTGTATGCGCGATTCGTGCATCGTGTTCGTTAACTTAGCCCTACTAATCCTTTTTCATTGAAAATAACTTACAATAATAGTTATTTTAAGAAATTTTCACTATAAATGTATTACCGACGAATTATAAAAAAAATCTCAAAAGTTAAACTGTTCGAAGATTTTTAGACAATATCGAAAAAAACTGTTAATATTTTTTTAATAATCATTTGGATGCTCTTTGGATTATGTTAGGTTCAAATTTTTCAGTTACAAGAATTTTATGACTTTTCAAAATCAAATATCAATATTTATAAAATTATTGTAACTGAAAAATTTGAACATAACATAATCCAAAAAGAATTCAAACTACGATGAAACTCTTGAAAATATTACAAGATTTACACGCATATTTGAAAGTTGATACATAAAATTAAGCTACCAAAAAACCATTGTCCAAGTACAATTATGTTTCGTCCGATATCGTGAACAAAGAAAAATAGAATCTTAAAAAATATATACGTTATTACCGTCAAAATGAACGAATCACTGAATAAGATTAACATGTTTTGAAGAATTACAAATATCGGAATAAAAGTACATTTTTCTGTGAAACCATCAAGCGGATAAAAAAAATGCAAACTACATAAACACGCTAAATAAAACACCAACTTTCATAGATCAACTTAAAATAATGTGCCTACATTCCGAACACGTATAATTTATAACTGTAATATATAATTTTAAACTTGCAAAAACGCATTATTTAATTTATTATTAAAGTTGAAGAAAGTCTTCAGTTTTCATTAAGTCCACTCCCATTTTCACGAACGCGCGAACAGTGTTGTTTGTTCACGTGCTAATTAAGCTGTTTAATGAGACGGTATTAAATAAAACCCCCTGACGTACCGTAGAGCTGGAGGCTTCTCAGAGTACTAGTGCTGGTAGATGGTAGCTGGGAGCTGGGAGGTAGTAGCCAGTGGAAGTGGCTATGTGCTTCGCCTGACTGTTTGCCGACCACCTAATGTGTGTTGACCCTACTGATAACGATGCAGTAATTGTGTTCGCTTGGTACTTGATTGTCCAAGTGTCGGATGCAGAAACACATTGAAAAAAAAAGATTTTTTTTAAATGATAACGTAACTGGATTTGGGATATTTTAAATTCCATCACATTTGATAAACATAAAATCGACGATAAGTGCCATTTAGATTTTAGACATTTAAATAGTTCTTATTTATTGACGTTTATCGGCCCGTTTCAGCTTTTGATTAAGTTGTAATCAATCGACTACCATAACCGTTATGATTGACAGTTGATTTATTTGAATAAAAATTGAAATGTACCAAGAATTGGCGTTTAACGGGGACTGTTCAAATATTTAAAAAAAACCAAAATGGCGCTCATCGTGTTGGAGTATGAAACACTTTTTTTTATTCTTCATCCTAAGACCCTAGCACTAAGTGATCTGATATATGTAAAGTGGCTTTCACACGAAGTCAAGCCTACCAACTTTAAGAAAGGACGACCAGATGGTCGAACCTTTCGACGCTATTGCTTTTTTAGTATTGGTCCGCCCGCTCGTGCGGAAGGCCTATTAGAGG
Source organism: Halesus radiatus (assembly GCA_022606495.2). Lineage (NCBI taxonomy): Eukaryota > Metazoa > Arthropoda > Insecta > Trichoptera > Limnephilidae > Halesus > Halesus radiatus. The sequence continues at coordinate 15,573 of JAHDVE020006631.1, forward strand.
TGGATGCCGAAACACATTGAAAGGAAGGAATAGAATCTTTGGACTGATTATATTACAATATCTAAAGTAACTAAGTCTAACCTAATTACCCCACCCTTTGATTTATTAAAAATAGACGCGGTTTTGCCTATTTTTTCAATAAAATGGGTTTGTTTTTAATCAGTGAAGATAATATCAACAACTCTCAAATGAAATAAAACCGAAAATAACAGAAAAAAAAATAACGGTAGCCGCTGGGACTCGAACCCAGGACTTCATGGTCTATCCGGTACCTACACTTTAATCCGCTGAGCTACGGTTACCCCAATCCGTACCGTCCGTTATTTTTATCGTTGTCATTTTTCGTTTTCTAAGAACTGTTAAATAATAAACTCCAATTAATTCCTATATATTTTTGTCCGGTTCTTTTTTTTCTTTTTATTTTCTTTTTCTTTTTCTTTTTCTTTTTATTTTTCTTTTTCTTTTTCTTTTTCTTTTTCTTTTTCTTTTTCTTTTTCTTTTTCTTTTTCTTTTTCTTTTTCTTTTTCTTTTTCTTTTTCTTTTTCTTTTTCTTTTTCTTTTTCTTTTTCTTTTTCTTTTTTCTTTTTCTTTTTCTTTTTCTTTTTCTTTTTCTTTTTCTTTTTCTTTTTCTTTTTCTTTTTCTTTTTCTTTTTCTTTTTCTTTTTCTTTTTCTTTTTCTTTTTCTTTTTCTTTTTCTTTTTCCTTTTCTTTTCCTTTTTCTTTTCTTTTTTGAGAGTTGTCAAATATTATCTTCAATGAATAAAAATATATTACAATGAGGTTTACATAAAAAAAATCAAATAAGGTCTGATTCTATATGATATTTTAGCCGTTCAGTTTTTAAATGGACCTTTAAACAGCGTCGTTTAATAACAAATTAATATTGAAAACAATTGAAAATAGCGTTGTTTAAATCAAATCAAGATCGTCACAACCTCCGTAGTTCTTTCGTCATCAGTTTTTATACGATGCTTCTCAATTTAACAAATCGCAGGTCATGGAGTTACGAGATCAGAAGTACCGCACGAAAATATACAAAAGGTCAAGATTTTTGTATCTAATAATGTTGACCTGCAAGATAATAGAAGAATAAAATGTCAAATTAGAAGCTTATCAAAAACAAATGAATAATTGTTCATTCAAAATGATTGTTGAATTTGAGTAACGATTGACATAATCCAAATGTCCATAGTCTGATATGTTTCGAACTAATTTGTTTAACAACTTTTCCAAAGGTTAAGCTTCTGTCGAGATTAATCCAGTAATTTCTGCAAATATTTACTCTGTTTTCCAACTCATCTTGTAAAAACCTCATAAAATTCAGATTTCATTTTCTATGACTTAATGACTCATTAATCAAATGGGTATATTCAAGGTTGATTTATATAATACTTGCGAAATTTATTTGATGTAATAGATTGAATGCAGTAGTCACTTATAAATAACAATCATTATCAAATGCTATGGTAGTGGTAGAGGAATTGAACCCGACGCATTTGTCAATTCAGCTGGTATCATGTCAAATGTGATCGTAGGTTTAATCCCCGGGATGCTAAAACGTTCATCAAGGTGTTCCCCATGGTTCGAACTTTGTCCCCTTTTCATTTACGAATTTTGTCAATGCACAAGCAACAATTGAGCTGTAGAAATCGAACCCGAAAGAATAGAAATAGCATCAAAAATACCATTTTAAAGATTCCAAAGTCTCAAGGACATCAACAACGGAAATCTTTCAACAGTTCGACGTTACAAGTATACAAAAAATGCCAAAAATATTCTGGTTCATCACCCCAAAAAGACAAAAAGGTTTCGCATAATCACATAATCATAATACCAGAGTAACATAAGTATATAAGCTATATGTGTAAAAATATTACCTCTGGATAAAGAAGCTCTGAATTTTTATTTGCAAAGTTATGTAATAAACTCTCCTAGTATCAAACAAATTAAATCAATTAATAACTACTTTAAGTCCAGAAAAACTTGGCTTAAAGAATTAATAGAAATAATATTTTTAAAACATTGTCAAAGAAGTTATGGAAAATACCCTACCCAAACTCAATCCTTGAAACTGAAGCATACAAGCCGCTGAAAACAATCTACCGGGAGAAGCCTAGTTCATCAGGGAAATTGGTGGGGAGGTTCCGATTCTCAACAATGAGGCAATGACTCTTGAAGAAGAAGAAATGTGATAACAAGAGTTGGGACATGTCATGAAGGCATGGCATGATCAAGGATAATTAGTAAATCATTTATAAATGAATTACAAAATTACTTTGTATTCACCACTTTACTAATATGTACAGATATCAACATGTTTCGAAAGCGATGCTTTCTTCATCAGGAATATATAGAATACTAAAAAATAATAATGTCAAGTATAAACAAATGATAAACATAGAACACAATAATTTAAGAATAGACAAATTATAAACATAAACAAAAAATGATTAAAGTTAGTAAGTAATTAATCAAAAATATTAATAAAAAAATATTATTATAATTCTACTAATTGTCATACTTGATATTATTATTTTTTAGTATTCTATATATTCCCGATGAAGAAAGCATCGCTTTCGAAACGTGTTGTTATCTGTGTACATTAATAAAGTGGTGAATACAAGTATTTTTTTTTTGATTAATTTATTAATAATGACGCCACAAATTGAATACCAATCTTTTGAAGTAATTATAGTAAATCATTTACTTTTTGCACTGAAGGAACTTTTTGGAAATCGAACCCGCAACCTTCGGACGCAAAACTATATGTTAAAATTACAACAATACATTGATATTGGTCCTGCGTGGAAATGGCGTAACTTTATTTAATAATAAATACATTTTGTATGTAAGAAATGAACACCATGGCAATGGTGCAGCCGAATTACACCGTAATAATTTAGTGTTATATTTGACATAATAATCTGCAGGTAAGAGAATACCACGAAGATTAAGAGGAACGGCTGCGCAGCCTGTTTCATACAAAACTTAATTTTGGATTTGAGGTCAAAATACTCTCCTAAACCTAATGATATGTTTTTTTAATGAATGGTTTAGTAAGTATCTAGTACGCATGAGAAGTACTTTATTTATTTTTGTTTTAAATTATGAAATATAGGCCATTAAAGGAATTTATTTTTCGCAATTTTAGAGGCATCTTTTTAAGTATGTGGGGGCTAACAGTGATTAAAAAAAAAATACCGCATCCACTTTGAAAATATAATGAAATATAAAATAAAAAATAAAATAATAAAATAAGCGTTATGGTGAACTTTAAATTAAATTAAAAACGATCAATTTACTTTGGAATACAAATTTGCCTTACATAATTTAAAATTTCGACCCGAAAAAACATTAAAAAAAAAAATGTTTTGTTTTTTAATTTTTATTTACGTAATCATTTTTCCATAGCAAATATAATAATAATAAAAAAAAATGATACACCCGTAAATAATTTTCTGTGTTGCATCTAAAATTATGAAAATTGATTTTTTTTCATGGTATATACTACATAATTTAAAACAAAAGTAAATAAACTACTTCTCATACGTACTAGATACTTTCTAAACCTTTAATTAAAAAATATATATATCATTCAGTTTGGATGGGTATTTTGGCCTCACAGGTAGCGCAGCCGTTCCTCTTAAGTTTTTTTGTTTTGTTCTTTCCAACTGAAATATAGCTGACAAAAAGATTGCCTTTGTTGAATTATTTGGTTTGTAAAATAAACTAGGAAGTGTATAAAATTACAATCAGGTATTAATCGCTTGAAGCCATTGGGTATTCAATGTTTGAAGCTAACACAATAGGACAAATTAGTCGGCTACCAGAATTATCGTGTCAATGGAGAGTCGTCGAGTCTATTCGAGTATTGTGCGTACGTCAGTCCATCTAATAATTGATGCAATAAACGTTAAGTAATTACTGAGAGATTACCCAAATCTTCTGGTTTATTCAAATTCAAATTAATATTAATTACGAGTATATTCTCGCGATAGCCAAATTATATGTAGCAGTAGTTTGTTGTGAGGTTTTTACAGAAAAAAATTACATCTCTAAAAAAAAAGGTTCTTTTTGGTTGAATACCAGATTTTTTATCTATTTATTGCATGAAATTTAACATTAATATAACATAATACATGATTTTTCTTCTTCTAATTGTCGTACTCTCCATAAGTTGAGCTCCAGTAGCTAGTGATTATGGGAGGAGTATTTACATACATAATAAAAATAACAATAAACAATGCCTTTTAGGTGATGTATAAACAACATTAAATAACTACAAACATAAATCAAAAAAATAATTTTAGAGAAATATATATTTTTTAAATTGTTATTAAAACAATGATCGGAATCTCAATACAATATTTACTCAAAAAACGTGCCTTATTTGAAGAGTTAAATGCACCATACAAATTTGCAATAGTTGACGTCACCATATTTGTCAATCTCTCTGCATTACCCGACCGGGATAGGACGATTTCAGGAGTATTAGGATCTGTAGATTTTTAATAATAATAAAAAAAATATATATATATTATTCGTAACTTACACGAATATTTTTGAATGTCTAGAATGTAATCAGAATTCATATACTGTTTTGATAATCAATTACCAATTACATTGCATATGTCCCAAAACCAATTGTTTGATATTGGTTTGATTTTAAAGCCACTGGTTCGACGAGTATACTCGTGTGTTATAACACAATCGAACCGCTATAATGATTAATGCACCAGGTTCGATAACTCGCTTCAAAGGAATTTAAAGTACACATTGGAATGAACTAAACAGTGATTTCATGTATCCGTTTACATATACCCGGTAAGCATACATTGAAAATTTAATATTCGTTATTGAAGAATTTTCTCATGAAAGGCACGAAGTCTACAAGATGCTCGAGATGTTTTCGTTTAATTATTGCAATAGAAACATTAATTTACAGCTTAACAAGGCAGCATGCACATAAAAAAGGTCAAAATGATTATACCGTTGTAAATCCATCTGAGAAATGTTCGCATCATGATTATCTCTTCAGTTACATGATGCATACATTTATTTTAACGTATTTTTTTTTAAATTTTTAAACTACAGTGAAAATAAGAAATGGGATGAGAGAGAGTATAAATAGTATGAATGGCATCGATATATTACTACTAGATTTGGCGTTACGATTTTTGGCGATAATTTTTGGCCCACCTATAAGTAGTTTCATAACACATCTCCCTATTGAATTCCGTTGCTTCGCTTTGAAAGACTAGCACGCTTCCCTCGAAGATTCCCTCACAAGTTAACCCCAAATCGCATGATGTAATGTGGTTATGTCATAGAAAACTAGAAAGGCACGTGTCACAAGTTTGAAGTTGAAACTTAAGAACCCATATGCACGTACCGCGCTGTACGCAAAGCTATTGTTGAGCGTATAGTTTTTGATAAAACTGCTATTGTGACTTGAATACATTCACATGTCACTACTAACTCATACATCGTCATACAGCAACGACTAGGAGAAATTTTACGATTTATCAATTATCAGTTTTTTGTAAACGCTCGCTCGGAACGATCTGTGACGTACATGTTTTTTAAGTATGCATATAGCTGATTAAATTTTCAATAATAAAATTTAAAATGGTTCCAATCAAAAATATCTCTAACTCTACCAAATTTGTTTTTGAAAAATGATCTCGATAAAGTTAGCCACTGTGTTGAGGCAAACTTACTGGGAGACAAATTTGCTCGATATAGACCAACGAAAGGTAACAAACAAAGTGTCTTGCAATCTTTTGACTACGAGATAATGAACTTTCCTTTTGATAAATGTTTTTGGAAACCAATTAATTTTGGTTCGGGCATCATTTTTAAGATCCACATGCCCTGTCTAGATATTGTTGGTCGATGATAAAAGGTCTATGTAGAGAGCAAAATTCCCCCACAACACAGATGAGTTCATAGTGTCGCAGGCATTATACCTTATATATTTTATTTTTAAAGAGCTACATGGGTATGATTAGTTCGAGGAAGACCTCACCATCGACTGAATAAAATACTTGTGTCGGGTCTTGGCAAGAGTCAGAGTAACAGAAAAATACACATGAGATGGTAAATGAAGCAAGGAGTGTGTGTCAAGGCAGAGTTGTGTGGTGGTCCATCTTCTCTTCCTACTACCACTGTGCAGAAACCACGTAAAAGTTTTCCTAAACAAGGGTCATTTCTTGGAATGTCCAAAGTTCAACGTCTAAAACGAATCACCCTACACAGTTACAGAGGCGAATGAAAGTTAGAAGCCATCCAATTAACTCGAATAGAGACGATGTGTTTAACAATCAACACTTCTCGGTACTCGGCTTTGCAAGGTTTTTCCAAGAAGTTAGATAATAATGTCATAGTATGAGGATTGACCAAAAATGTGGACATTTGAAACAGCTTTGTACAATCCACACATCTAGATTTATTGGGGACACCGTGACTCGTGTACTCGTATGACCATGGTATGGATAATAACTACAAGTTTTATATTAATTCGAAGTGAACTGTTTAAATCCGCGCAAATTTGGGTTTCCTGCAAACCCACTGGAACTGGCGCGATTATCTTCAATATTCCCAGAAGTTGGGCAAGGCTGACCGAAACTTCAAGAAAAAGGAGAATATCTCAAAGCTTATAGAATAATTCGTTTTTCATGTTCATCGAACTGCGAATAGTTGTGGCGTTTTGTTATATTTCCATGACACAGAATCATTGCGATCTGAACCTAGAAAATTCAAAAATAAAAAAAAAGCAAATTACATACCGTCAGAACTCATTTTCCACAATGTTTATACTTCTTAATTTTAATTCATACTATCCATTAAATTATTTACTTTTTCAATTTTTAATTATTAATTATTTTTATTGAGATTTAAAAACCTCATTTTAATATTTAATCATTGCAGAAAATAATATTAACATGTTATTTTGCCCAGATGCGACTGAAATCTTTTTATTTTCTGTTGTTTTTTTTGTTTTTAACAGTAACAATGTGGCATACTTCAACTTGATCTTCGAGATCACCGGAGGTCACACAATATAAAAAAAATACATAAAAAATTCAGAAACGAAACGCCGGAAAAACATTGTGGACAACTTATGACAACTGGTGGAGAAAGTGCATGAGTTTGTGTATTTGGAAAGTATGTTTGCGATGGATGCAAAGGTTGATAAAGATGTTAATATTTCCACCTTGTAATTACATATAGTTTAATAGAATTCATAACCTCCAAACTTTACTTCAAACCATTCATAACCCCGAACATGGCCGGGCACACGTCAGTTAGCTTATTCATATTTCTAATAGGTGATCCCATTTCACAGTGACGTGCCTCGCGGAAATCCAATTGCATAGATCCTATTTTTACCGTAACGTCCGATGCAATTCTCTGTTTTCCTGGTGACAATTATTTGATTTATACCAATGAAATTTTTTGACATGCAAGCGCACAGCCAACGGGAATTTTCCGAATAAGGGACAAGGCCGACAGATTTGGGGTGTCCGTTGTCAGGGGTAGGTTCAGACAGCACACTCATACACGGTCATCCCTCAGAAGTTTGATTTAATGCATTCAAACATCAACGAATTTGTAAATATTTCTTTATAATTTAATTTTTGTTTTTAATATATCCAGTGACTTTCTGAAATGCATTTCCACAGGCTTGCATTTCCGTAAAAAAACTATTTCCTGGCAATGAGGCAGACTTTCCTTTTTTCTTCTTATAAATGAAAAATTCCAGAGCGGTTCTCCGGCGTCACGAAATAAATGTCGGTAAAGTATAATGTCATTTTAGTTTATTTTTAAATTAATAAATGAATTAAAAATTATTTTGTGATCACCACTTTATTGATATATGCGTATCTACATGTTTCGAAAGCGACGATTTCGTCATCAGGAATAGATAGAATACTAAAAAATAATAATGTAAAGTAAAGACAAATGATAAATATAGAAGACAATAATGTAATAATAGACAAATTATAAAAATAAACAAAAATTGATTAAAGTAGGTAAGTAATTAATAAAAAAAATGTTAATTAAAAATTCTTATAAAACATTGAATAAAAAATTTATATTAGAAATTAAAAAATATATAATTTTTATTATTAATATTAATACGAAAATAAATTCAAGACATAGCTATTTAAAAAAAAACATATCGGTTCATAATTAAATTTAATTCACTATGTAACGCTTTTTCTGATTTCTAAAATTTCAAATTTGTCTAATTATAAAAATGATTAATCAATTAATTTTAAAATTGACAACAAATTTATATAATTTGATGAAAACCTGCAACTATGAAGAAGGGAAAATATATGAACAAGTGAACTCTGGCATCCTGAATTGGGCACACTTTTCCTACATTTTCAAGGTAAACGCAACCATTTTCAGCACAGAACGTCATTTTCATTACGGTCTTTTACGGCAGTAAAATAAGACCAAAATTCGAATAGTATAAAACGGTAACTACATTTACTTATTTATTGTTCAATGACAAAAAAAATTCATAACTCGAATGATGACGAATAGTAATTACATTTTTACAATTTTATTTTTATTTTTTATTAGTTTCTATATAATTTTGATATTACAAGGTAAAGTATAAATATTAAAAATACATATATATATATATTTATTATAGAATTTTTCATAGTCCTCCTCACTAGAAGATCCTGTGCTGAGGCGGACCAGGTTTTGCACAGAGGGGTTTCAGCGACTTCTATACTAGCGTCTACTATATTTCACCTTCAAGGTTAGGGTAGGGTCTTTCCAGTAATTTCTATGACGTTTTTTTGAGAATAGTAGTCAGTTCATGTTCTGGTAATTCCTTAAGCCAAGTTTTGGTGGACTTAATGCAATTATTGATTGAATTACTTTTTTTAATATTAAGTGGGAGTTTGTTGTATAATTTTACAGCTAAAAATTCAGAGCGCCTTTTTCCAAAAGTAGTATTGCATTTAGGTATATTTATCTTATCTAGTTGCTCTATGATCAAAGATGTGTGTAGATTTCAAGTTCGGGAATGAATTTGTGAATTGAATATTTGAAAATGACCAATTTATTGTCATCTTCTGCTGGTTGTTATGCCCAACAGAATAAATGATACAAGTTCCTTAACAAATTCATGGAAAAATATACTTTGATCAGAATTTTGTTGCATTTTAAACATTTAAATAAAAGTGTCAGATTTATAGTTTTTATGGGCTGCACGCCATTGGTAACTACTAGTATATACTATAAAACAGTAAAAAATGTATCTCTGCAAGAACATTGAAAAAAATGGTTAAAGACATTTGTAATATCATATTACTTGTTACATATTTTAAAGAATTCCACAACAAAAATGTTTATATAACATAATGCTGAAACTCGGGCGAAGCCGGGCAGTAGGTGTAGTCTATCAGAAATCAAAAAATGTCAAGATCATAACTTTAAAATGGCTTTAAAAAAAACAGATGTACGAGTTTTGCGTATCAAAGAAACGTAGATACCACCGGCCAATGAAAACACGGCAAAGCAATATCATCCCGTGGCTGATTAAATCCCGACCACCATAACTGCCAATGGGAAACTTGCAAGTAATCGGAATTTTAAAACGGAATCATCGTTTAAAGATGATTACACAAGTCCATGATCCCTACCAATGAGGGTCTCGTCACTTGAATGTAAAATGAGATCCAGCTTTCGGCGAGGGGCCGTATTTAAATAATTACATTCATATTAACTTTTTTAATACATATTTCGCGCAAACTACTCGAAAAGAGGGAGACATAATATGAGGAGTTTGGGATAAAAACTGGTCATCTCCAAAAAGCACTAGAGATATTTGCCAAAAATGGGTTACGACCATTTGGATTAACATTTTATTTACATACTACTATTTACGTATTTTTGTTTCCATAGTATTATTTACCAATTTTTATTTTTAATAACATATTATGATTTACCTATTTTTATTTTTATAAAAATGTACTTATTACTATTTACTTATTAATATTTACTTAATATTTAATGTGTATTATTATATGCTTATTACTGTTTACTGATCATTATTTACCTACTATTATTATGTAATTATGATTATCTGATCTTTATTATTTATTTACTATTGTATACTTATTAATATTTACTAATTTTTATTCATGTATTATTTTTTGCTTATTGAAATTTACGGATTATTATTAAATTGTAAAGCCGCTCATCTCAACACAGGATTGTCCTAGTGAGATGGGTGGCTAATGTTTTTGTTTTCATAATTAAATTTAAGAATAAATAAATAAATAAAATAAATAGTTTTAGGGACATTTATTTTCCTTATAGAATATAACAAATAATAATAATAATAATAATAATCGGATGATTTTTATAGCGCCGTTTTTGTGAAAAATCACCTCAAGGGCGCTGAACAAATATTACTTCCCATTCTTATATTGTTCTTATATTACATTACCACGTTGTGCATATGTGGATTTAATTAATATTTGCTATCTTTGCAATTAATATTTGATTACTATACAATTAATATTAGTCAACTACATGCAAATGACACGTGTTTAACTATTCAACTAACATTTGTTAACTATTCAATCAGCATTTTTTAACTATTTAATTAACATTTGTTAACTATTCAATTAACATTTGTTTACAATTCAGTTAACATTTGTTAACTATTCAATTAACTTTTGTTAACTATTCAATTAACATTTGTTAATAATGCAATTAACATTTATAAACCATTCAATTAACATTTGTTAACTATGCAATTAATATTTGTTAACCATTCAATTAACATTTGTTAACTATTCAATTAACATTTATAAACCATTCAATTGACATTTGTTAACTATTCTATTTAATTTATTTATATTAAAAAAATATACGTTAACCATTCAAATAATGTTTGATAAATGTTCAATAAATAATTGTTAACCTTTCAATTCATATTTTTTGGTAATAACTATACGATTAATATTTTATAATTATTTTAAACTTCAGATTCAGTAAAAAGCGTGGATTAGATCATTTTTGTTATTACTGTGAGGATTTGAATAAACTTGATGCTTTTACATAAGATACGCGTTATCGTGATTTACAGCGGTATCCGTAAAATAATAATTTTTTACATGGGTTTTGATTATATTTGTCTAAATTTCAAAGTATCATGGACATATCAACAAAGAAAATAAACGGTATTAGTTGAAACCCGATCATTTTGGATTTTATGATTTTTGAATCCAATCGTTTCATAACAAAATTGCTTCGGCAAAACGCCGCCAGAGCGGTACGGTGTGCGGTGGCGGTGCTACGAACCAGCCCCTGGCGGTAGTTAACGGAATCAACGGGGCGCGAGGATTAAGCGGAAATCAGTTGAGCCCGACTCAGTTAAGCCGGGATCGAATTATTAAACTCTTCCGTTTTGTTGCCGTCCGTCGGTTGGCGTGCTGTCGAAAGCCCAATTTGCAGCATGTCACCGGTAGCGTGAATAAATTATATCGTCCTGTTGTTTTGACAAACCGACTGTCAGAGGCCAGGTCCGGAAACAAACTTAATATCTCCTTCGTACTAGCTTACTGCAGATGCAAAGCCGATGGGAGTTGAAATTCGTCACCTCGATGCGTCTCACGAAATTTTGCCTGTAGGTATATATTCTGAAATATGCCAACGATAGTTGAGCCAAGTAGCTACCTACTTTTTGACGGTAGCTACTCCCATAATACTGTCGTAATGTATTACATTAATATCGCCCAGTGGCGTGCAGTCCATAAAGGCTGAAAAGTTGTGCCTTCCCTAAGAAAAACGAACCACTAAAGAAAACAAAAGATTCTTTGATCTAAGTGTGTTTAAGCTAAAAAAATGAAGGTTTTTGTTATTAAATAAAACAAACACTGTTTTAAATTACTAATTTATTTTAAAAATTATCACCAACCGGTTTCGCTTATCTCAACCTTCTTCAGGGTAAATCTTAAAATTATTATTTTTTGTTTTGTTTTAAGATTTATCCTGATGAAGCGAAACCGGTTGGTGATAATTAAAAAAAAAAAGGTGTTCATAAAAAAGTATTTGTTTTATTTAATAAATACGTCAATCCACAAAGTAATTGCTTTCTAGGGTTTTTTTCAATGTTGTAGTCAGTCTACATTGATAAACTGTTTCCATATAACAAATTTACACTTTTTAGTAAGATATTCAATGCACGATACATACCGAACTTGAAAAACTACAAACGACCTACATTTGATCATAGATGCACGCCACTGGAATCGCCACAGCTCGTTCGTAGTACCCACGTAAATCTCTGCTGTGAGAAGTAGACAACGGGAGTTTGTAATTCAAAATCTTATAATAAGTTTACAGGGTAATTAATTATATGTCTATGTAAAATAAAAACATAGGTATGTAACAAAGTAAAACAAAAATATTTCATAATTGTGTATGTCTATAAAAAACAAAAGATAAATGACACATAAAATAATATCTCCTGATAATCTAATACAAATAGTTTCTTTTAGTTAGACAAGTCTTCAATATATTCATTAACCATTTAATTTTAATACAATTTTTAATTTCACTAGCTAATACTTAAACTACCAGAAATCATGTAATCTAACGCATTATAAATCATCATTGCTATATATATTTGGTTTACTCGTTGTTTTAATTTTGAAAATACTAGCGCTAAAAGTTGAATAGGAAATGTAGACGCTTGAAATATGGATTTTTTTTACTGAGAATGAGTTAAAATGCCAAGATCATTGGCGATTCTTAACTTAAAATTAAAATACCTATCAAATTAAGATAAAAAATAAAAGTATAGAAGCGATGTTCGTTAGTTTTACACAGGATTTATAGTAAATTACATTTATGTCGCCCGAGAACATAGACTCAAGGATGACTTTCATTAAAATAAAAGGAAACAATCAAAATTTGTTTTAAATACTTTTTATTTGTAACGCCGACCGGTTTCGGAACAACCGTTCCATCGTCAGGACAAAATACATACTAGACAATATTGCAAAATTATGGCAGAACATAATATTTTGTGTCATAGTGGGGGTGGGGGCGTAAACTAGGGTGACTAGGGATTAGTAAAGGGAGGGTGAAGAGATAGAGATTGAGGGAGGCGTGAAAGGTAACATATTTAAAATGGGTCTGTAAGATACGTTTTTTTTATTGTTAAACTCATTATTATTAAGAGATTTCTTAATTTCTTAGGCTTCTAAATTATCTAAGCGTTTACCTTTACTAGTAATCTAAAGAATATTGATTCCTTTATTTTTATCAAAACTATGATTCTTTGAAATAATATGATTAGCGAATTCGGAAAAATTAATATTTTTAAGACATTTTACATGTCATTTGATTCTAATATCGAAATTACGGCTTGTTTTTTCGATATAAAATGAGGAACAGTCGTTACAATTTAGTTTATATATATCGGAGTCAGGCAATTTATGGTGTTTATCTTTAGTGTTCCTCAAAAAATTCCCCATATTATTTCTTGTATAAAAAGCCGGTTTAATATTAGAAGGGAGATTTTTGGAGCATTGAACTGAAACATCATTAATGTATAACAATTTTCGCCATTGTTTAATATATTTATTATTATTTGTATTGTAATAATACTTATCTTTTGAAATTTTATTAAAAATTTGATTTAAGATTTTATCAATAAAATTTGGCTCATATCCGTTATTTACAGCTGTTTGTTTTATTATTGAAAGTTCAGAAAGAAAACTATTATTAGACATTGGGACATTTACTAGACGATGTATCATGAAATGGAAGGCGAAATGTTTTTTTGAGACAGGGTGATTGGAGGTCTTATGAATTATTGTGTCTGTATAGGTGGGTTTGCGGTATGTAATAAAATCATTTTTATTTTTTATGATTGATAAAGTTAAACCCAAAAAGTTCAAAGTAGCATTGCCTATTTCAATTGTAAATTTAATTTGATTATAAACGGAATTTAAAAGGTAAGGAAACTGTTGAGTTGACGTTCAGATCCTGTTCAAATCCAGAAAATATCGTCCACATACCTCTTCCAAAGCAAAACATTCTTTAAAAGAAGGATGTTGAATTTAAAAACAGTTATTTGTAAATCATTCGTAAATATATGAGCAATTAGAGTACTGGTAGGGGCTCCCATTGGTAGTCCTTCTTTTTGTCGATATACTCGTATGATGGTAATTTTGAATTTCCTTAATTTTAACATGTATTCGCATAAACTTATTTGTCCCTCGCCCGTCTTCTTATCCGATTCGGTACTGCCTGTGCTAAACTCAACGTGTTTCACTGACAAAGAGTTGATATTCATCAAATATTTATTTTCCGTGCAAACGACATCAATATTCCGTCAGACGCGGAGATCGGGATCCAAGTATTAACAAAAAAGAAAGCATTAAGGAGAAAAATACTTTCCCGTGAATAAATAAACAAATAAAAATAATCGCCCGGACAAACACAATACAAAACTACATCTAAAATGAAATTGAAAAACTTTATAAAAAACTGAACTAAATGCCTTGTGAAAATATGAATAAATAAAATTATACGGAAGTCTCTATCTATATATATATATAAAGAAGAGTGTCTGTGAGTAGGTTTCTTTTCATAAATTTATACAGTTTTATTCCGAACTTATTGAAATTTTGTACACTTAACCTTAAAAACAAGAGTAAGGTCGCTGTCTATACGAGATTTAGAAAAATCAATCCCATCCCCGTTTAATGACCCCTTAAAATAGATTTTGGTACTTTTTGATGAAATTTTGCACACTTAACGTTAAAAACAAGATAAAAATTAGTTGGTAGGGGTAGGAGTAACACACCACAACCTGAAAACTTTACTCAAAACCACCCACAACCCCAGGCAACGCCGGGTACATAAGCTAGCCTTTAATAATTTTTGTGTTATTTGGAAAATATTCTCAGAATCAACTTGGTGAGAGACAACCATTCGAATCGAAAATTTCTTGAAATGGGTCTAGATGTGCTTAAGTACCAACAAAACCCTCCGAGCGAAAACTGAACATTGTTTAAAAACGAGATGTGTTAATACGGAAGAGAGAGGGAGCGCGCTAATATAAATAACGTTTAGGGTTCAAACGTTTGTTTTATAAATATTTAAGAAAATACGAAATATTAAGAATGTGGCAAAAGTCAAAAGACTACTGACTTAAGTAACATTTAAAGAAACGCTTTGAATTTTTTCATACTCATAACATGTTTACCATAATAACAGAACCACACGTTTTATTTATATTTTTCGAATCATATTTTGCATTTTTTTTATTTTTATCGATGGTATTTCATATGCATAATTACCTTTTTAAGTACATATCTGAGTAGAGATTATCTTAAAATTGACATATATTTCTTAAGCGCAGAAAAACAACAAGTTTTCAAGGGAAGTTTGTAATATGTTATAGTTAAATAGAAATTCTGTATGCGGGGAGATGACCAGATCTAAATAACAAAGAATTCAACTGCTTCAAATTCTTTTCCCAATTATCCGTTTCCTTCAGATTTACAAAATTCCCTTAATGTGGTTGGGGATGACATAATAATAACAATGTTTTATTCCAGAAGGCATGGAAGGGTAGTGCAATGTAATATGTTCCATAGATTACGATAATAACACGTAAAAGAAATAACAATACACAAAAGAGAAAAAAATAAAATTAGTACAAAATGAAAAACGTTTATGTTGGATATTTGACGGTCTCTCGTCTACAGAGGGCCATCAGGGGGACTCCACCCAGGCAACCGTAGCAGTGATGATAGTATTCTTGAATTGGCGTATTCTGAACCATAAGCTTCCCATGCGGCGACGGAGAAGTGCCCTGAAAGAGTGCAATTGTCTCTCCTGGAACATTTTCATAGCGCTGCAGTATCTCAGTGGACGTAATAGTTGGCGATATGCATTTTTGTAGGTGACTTTTAGTTTATGCTATTGGGATGCAGTGTAGTTTACCCACAGTTCTAATGTATACTGGGATGTGCAGAACGGGTTGAACAGTATTCTTTTGACGTTTGTGCTGCAAAAACGTCTTGACAGCATCCTGCTCTAATGGATCGTCTTCAGATCACCACTTTGATTATTTGTGCCGTAGCACGCTAACAAAAAGCTTTGTAATATGAATACATTTTACAAAATTTTCTCATCAATATTCACGGGCTTTTAGCTTTCAGCGAAAACAGCAGCCGAGAAGCCTCCTTGACAATCTCATCTAATCCTGCATTATTTATAATGTTTGTTCAGTTAGCGCTGGTCGCTTCAATATGCAATCTGGTATACAAGGGATTGAAGGCTGATTGAATGATTAGGTATTTGATCGAGTAATTGCAATTGATACAATGAACGGATATCCGTAATACTCGTGTGAAGATGCAGGGCTTACGATAATGAACCCGTATCGTATGCGATATCTCAGCATTGTCTGAGATTCAGGTGTTTCTGAATTTATGCTCGAATCATTAATCACGGAAGATTATGGATGGGAGATATTATGTGATACTTCCCGTGATAAATAATATGTCGGCTGCATTGGCATAATAGTATACGCAGTTGATGTTAAGAATGAAGATTACAGATTCGATTCCTAACGCGCTGAAAACATTTTCGAACTGGAATTCACACATTTTCTGTCACCTAGCAAACAAAACACATTTAAACCAACTGTTATTTTTTATGGAGTGCTTTCTGAAATGTTTTTAAAATTTTAAAATAAACAAGCAAAATGTTAATATTTCATTTTATCTGGTCTTATTTTACAATTTTATTAGTATTATACAGTTACTATTTTTAAGTAAAAACTCGCTTAATTTGTAAACTTGTAAAGATATAGATACATATGTATGTATATGAATAAATGTACTTAAACAAATGCAAAAAAAATAATTTGATGAAAAAGTTTTTTTGTTTGTTTACTGTCATTAACTATTACACAGTATACCCACACACTGGCCTTGCCTATGTGGGATTTTTTGCAATATATATATACTATATATATATATATACAATATATACTCGTACAATACACATAAATGTATATACAAGTATTCAAATATATGTATAATTGAATATTAAAAAAAAATATATTTATAACCGTTGTACCTATGTTTATATAAATGCACGTAAAAAAAATATTAATAAATTGTTGATAAATACATTTTTCATTTGACTTTTTTTTAAATTATTTAATGAAGGGTGATTCTGTTCCCACCAGCTCGTCGCTTCATTTCCATTCACGTTCGCTCTTCACCCCGTTCCCACCTGAAAGAAATTCAGTTATTTTTTGTCCAGTTAAATTAAAAAAAAAATATTCTCTCAGTGAGAATAATGGGAATCACTGAAAAATTTGGCAGCGATGTTGTTGATGAAATGATGTACTAAATTATTGTTTCCATATTTTTAGAAAAGGTATAATAAGTTTTAAGCCTGGCATTTTTTATCTGCCCATTTAACGGCCAGCAATAAAAAAAACACACATTGCAGGTTGCTAACTCAAGAAATACTACGAAAGATTTATCTGTAAATTCTATACAGGTATTTAGGAAAATGTACAAGATTTCAAAAGACAATAATCCTCAAACTGTAATCTGTTAAATGGTTAATTAAAATCGTACTGGAATTTTAGGTGAAACGGTAGAAAAACGCTTTTACTGGTTTTCAAACCGCACCAATTTTCAGATATGTTTTGATGTATTTCATAGAATTTAAAGATCACAGTTTTAAGATTTTTAGTTTTTTGAAACCCTTTACATTTTCCTAATTACCCAAATAGAACTAATAGAGAAATAATTTGTAGTATTGCTTGGGTTAGCAATTTTTAAAGTGATGTTAAGAGCCATTTTCGAGTGCCGGAGATTTTATTTTTTTATTGTATAATATTAATTATATACAGTGGGAATTTATACTCGCTAAGCCACTGCAAGTAGCTTGTCAGCAGGAGTTTATTTCATCAATATTATATAATACAACAATAAATAACAATCATCATAAAAATGTAGGGCAAAAATAGGATATAGAGGCGCATGCATGTTGTGATCAATGTACTTAAGTTGAAAAAAAAATTAAAGAGAAAAAATAATGGTAAAAGCATTACAGTTTTGTTATTAAGATAATAGAGTCCAATTTTATAACACCGATTTAAATAATATTATAAAAAATATCAAAATTATAAAAGTACGAATATTATAAAAATATCAATTATTTTAAATTAATTTAGACTAATGTAAATTTGGCTACTTGAATTTGTTTATCGAAGAGTCAAACGAGCCCCCAAGAAAACGTAATAGCTTCTTTAAGCAGCGTCTAAAGAATAATAATAGACTTTATGTAATGTATTTTTCATTTCGTCATTGCTCCATTATTAACCAGAATTCGCGTCACCATACTAAATGACCGTCAAATTCATAAACCAAACTACTTAATAGTAAACTCTTTGGCAAACAAAACTGAAAGTCGCTTGGAACTGTTAAATAAGGTGGAGAATTAACACCCCGTTATCAGGTTATAGTGTAACAACGATTTAAATGAAGAAATCACGTATCGGATGGCAGTGGCGTAACTAGACGCCAATGGAGAGGGGCTTGGCGCGTGATTTGGCGAGATTCCCGTAATGTGGTCGCAATGGACACTACCTGTTTGTAGGTATATTTTATTTATTTATTTACTCCCATTACAGGCTTTTATACAGACATTTACAAATTAAATCGAAAAGTACAAATGTGGTATAATAGATAACATAAAAAGAAACAACACGATTGGACACTTTTATCCGGAGTTAAATAGTTTCAAATAACATAGATCTACTCGATGAAAAAAACCGTACTAATGCATGCTTATACTGTAACATTGATGTATAAAACATGTCAAAAACATCGAAGTTTTTGTTCCCCAGATGCTGAATCCGTCGCATAGGGGAATAATTTTGCGACGCTGAAGTGTAATTGTCACAATAAAATGGTAGGTACTGTCTTGTCCTACATGGTGGTACATGAAAGCAAAGGAATATCAGTTCACGGGTAAAAAACATTGAATTAACAATCTTAAACAAACGTGTTAAGGGGAACGGCTGCGGTGTCTGTTTCATACAAAACTGAATTTTAGATTGGAGGCCAAAATACCCATCCAAACGGAATGACGTATTTTTTTAATTAAAGGTTTAGTAAATATCTAGTACGGATGAGAAGTATTTTAATTATTTTTGTTTTAATTTTTTAAGTATGTGTCAATTTTAATAATTTTATAGGCAGCTGAGACAATTATTGGCGGGTTTATCATACTTTTTAAAAAATACATCATATTTGTTATGTAAGTATGATTACATAAATAAAAATACAAAATAAAACATATAAAAATAAGAGTTTTTTTCGGGTCGATATTTTAAATTCTGTATAGCAAATTTGTGTTCCACCGTAAATTGGTAGTTTTTAATTTAATTTAAAGTCCACCATAATGCTTATTTTAATATTTTAAAAATAAAATTAATTTTATATTTTCAAAGCAGATGGGATCAAACTTTTTTTTAAATCACCGCTAACCCCTAAATAATTGTGAAAGATAAAATCTGTAAAATCGCGAAAATGGTCGATATTTCATAAGGTAAAACAAAAATAAATAAAATACTTCTCATCCGTACTAGATATTTACTAAACCTTTAATTAAAAAAAAAGTTCATTCCGTTTGGATGGGTATTTTGGCCTCCAATTAAAAATTCAGTTTTGTATGAAACAGACACCGCAGCCGTTCCCCTTAAATCGCAATTAATTCTACGTTTAGATAATTTTACTAAATTTAACGAATAAAGTAGATAATCGTAGTCTCTGCATTCTCTAGGAATACCCATTCTAAAATTTACATTGGATTCTTTCAACTGTGTGTCAATGGACTTCATAATTCGAAATATTTAAAAATAAACAACTTGTATTTACCTAACTAACTAACTATCACGCCGTTTCGCCGCAGGGGTAGGCAGAGGTGACGGACCGCTCGATCTTGGCATTCACTTCTTGCTTCATTCACATTCATACATCGTCTCATACCATGGTACATTCTCTTCTATTATTCCGACTTCTGACATGGCCCGACTCAAGTACTTGGTTCACTTGGTCGTGCCTCCTTCTTCCATTCACATTCGCGTCATATATTCTCCTTACACTCCTTTCTTCGTTCATTCGCTCTACATGCCCGATCCATCTAACCGTCCCTTTCTTTATCTTGCTCATTACGCTTACATCAGCCTTGCATTCTTTACGAATCTCAATATTTTTCACACGATCATACATGGTTTTACCACACATTCGTCTCAGAGATCTCATTTCTACAGCATTCAGTATACTTTCATCATTCCTCTGCCAGTTCCATGCCACACTATCATACATCAAGGTTGGTATCAGCACTCCATTGTGGACTGCTAGCTTCGCTTCCTTGGACAATGCGCCAACCGCGTTCAGTCCTCCGTTAATGGGACCTAATGGGACAAATATATTTGTTTATCCAACCAAGTGGGGATGAGAACTTTTAGATAACATTTTTGTTGGCGCTTGACAAATAAATGTCGAAAGACGAAATAATATTCCTTTTTAACTTTTGAGAACTATTCATTATGCCATTAGGCAGTGGCGGTTATCTCTAACGTTCCTTTGTGTAGTGAACTCCCATAAAAAAGATAACAAAATAAAACAAACATGTATCATAATTTTACCAGACTTTTAACAGCGCTCCTTTCAAATTCGGTGATAGAAAATCCACCCGTCCGCATAGGTAATAAATACTGCCCAAGAGCAAGTGCGAAATGAATTTCATATGTGCGTCATAAATTCAGCGTCTATGGGGGTTTCTGTCATAATCAATAGTCCATACATTGTCATTCTCGTGGCGCTTCAGCGGGAAACCGTGCCGATCCTGCAATCGATCCTTCGGAATCTACAAGGCAACCGTGTGCACAGCTTTGTGAAGATTTATTAACAACTAATTTGTACGGAATAGAATTGTGACTATTTTGCAAGAACAGATTTTTTCTGTGATTATCGTGTTTTAAGTCGTCATTAAAATAAGTTAATTACCGAAGAAGATATATTTTACATAAAAAAGCGAACATCAAGTTTCTTGCGTAAATTGTGATTGTAAAATGCATTTAAAACTAATTTTTGAAACCTACGACACTATATTATTATTATTATTCATTAGCCACGGACGTTTTAATGAATCGCCGAATTGTTTGTTGTTACGTCGCTAATTTCTGGAGCAGCGATATGATGAAATTCCTTCAGATCTAGGGAAAAATATATATAATATGGAAAAGAGCCACTGACATTGTATTTTTTATAAAGTACTTTTTAATCTCAGTTTGAACTCCCAACGACATAGGTCACGAACCGCAATTTCCATTAGGTATATCCAAGTAACAGTTTTATGTATTAACGTTGATAAAATACAGAAAATACCTAGATATAACATCTTCATCAAGGTAAAAACAAAAGTTTAAATAAAGCAACGTAACACCTTTATCCGCTCGTGTCTTCAATTACGAAATGTAGCTTTAGATGTCCTTCGCCACTTTGAAAGGTAAAATTGATATTTTTTCTTCTGCATCTGTTTTGAGAAGATATTATGTTATCACGAGCACGGTTCAAACCAGTTCAATCTTCAGTCGTGGACCTCGCTTTCTGAAAGAGTTATAATTTATACCGCAGTTTAATTGTTTCCATCTAATTCCTTTGCGTCGTGTTCCAGAACTGTGTGCATAAATATTTTTCAAAGAATTTGGAAACGCCCACAGCAATAGCATCAAAGGATGTTTTATAATATTTTCAGAGAGAATTAAATTGAATAACGAATCTCCATGGTACAAGACTCGCTTCACCGGGTATTTAATGCATAGAGATTAGTAAATTAAGAAATTTCCATTCTACGCTAAAATACGAGATTACAATATCAAACTGTCATCACTTTAATCACTTTAAAGAATATGTATCACTAAAAACACCCAGCATTTTTTGTAAACAAAAGTTTTGTTTTCCAGAGTCCCAGTAAAGTCCCAGTTTGTTTTACAACTTTTTCCACTATTATTCCCACACCAATACCTACTTATTGATTATATTGATAACTTGTATTTCATATTAGCTGACGTTTACCCGGCCTTTTTTTTAATAAAGTTATAAAGTTGTTTGTCGTTTGGGTGCCATCATTGATTTGACAATCTCTAAAAAAACAAAAAATCATTTGAAAGTTTAATTTCATTCTAAAATTTATATTTTTCAGTACATATTTAATTAAAACAAGTTGTTAAGTGGGCACCTACTTGTGTTTTCAATTAAAAAATATTCTATCCAAACAAACTTCTTCTTTTGAATAGGTAATCTGTGGCTAACCAGAGTCGTATATCTATGGGGTGTGGGGGGTCAATGTTTTTCATACTAATTTTAAAACGTTTTAGCAACAGTTTTACATTAGATTTCATTCAGACTACTCTCTTAACCTTCCCGGCACTAATGAGAACAAACTGTGCTATTTTCAGCGAAAGCGGTCTAGTAATTTTCGAGAAAATCGAGGACAGACAGATAGATAGACAAACATTAATTTATATACGAGTATATGGATTTCATTCTGTATCTGTTTTTAGTTTACCTTTTGAAAGTTTCGTATTTAAAACGAAGTGTTTGTTTAAATTAATTTAATTATAGTCTGGCGGTTTCTAATTTAATTTTGACAAGCCATTAATAATGTAGCTGTTTTTTTACGAATATGTACTCGTACGTAATTAATTGATATCTATTTTTTTGCATATTGTACCCAGGCATTATACGAGTATTAGGTAGATTTCGTCATGGCGATTTATCTGTTATTACTCGCCCTACTACCAACATAAATATCTCTGGATGAAAGGCGGGGGGGGCAGCGTTTATTCACTCATTCATCTAACGACCCACTTAGGAGATTGGTAGGTACGCTACTGCGCTGAGATTTTTGTTTGACTATGTCTGTGTCAATACTGTTTTATTGTCACCTTTTAATAAAAATGTTTTTCACACACGGATTCTTCTCCTTGGATACATTTTTGGATGATAAAATCACTCACAATGGATAAACGGCATAATGCGTGATACCTTTTCATCGGCACTTTGCACCTAATTCACGCGTATAATAATATCAGGTAATACATTGGACATACAACATTTTTAAATATATATTTTTTTATTATTGTATAATATTAATTACATAGAGTGGGAACTTGTACCCGTTAAGCCACGGCAAGTAGCTTGTCAGCAGGAGTATAGTTCAACAATATTATATAATACAACAATAAATAAAGAAAAAGATATCATAATAAAAAAAAAAGATATCATAATAAAGAAATAGATATAAAAAGGAAAAGAAAAAGATATTATTATTATTAAATAACCAATCGTCATACAAATGTAGAACAAAAAAAACAATGTAGGTACATGCATGTTGTAATCAATGTACATAACAGTTTTGTTATAGAGATACTAGACTCCAATTACATAATATCGATTTAAAAATATCGAAATATCAGCAAGTTCATAATAAACAAATTGAGAAATAAAAAAAATAAAACAGTAGTACAGTTTTGTTACAGTGAGGATAGATTTACCACTTGAATAATTTTAAAGATACCCGTAACTATCAAGGAGATATACAATCAAGTAAGAAAGAGCAAAATAGCGTAAATACAGCAGATATCAAGGAGGTAAGTAAATATAGTAAAAAACTAAATATAGTAAATAAACAAGTAAATATTTACGATAAAATATCTATCGAAATTTAACCCCTATATAAAACAATGTCCAGTTCAGATCTCTTCGTCTACCATCAATAAAAAAACAAACATGATTTCTACACAAATATTTACTTAGTGCATAGTTACAGTCCTTAAAATACATGAACACGTTGTTATGATATTTATGTTTATAAAGTAGTCGACCTCCACGGTAGAGCAGTAAGCTCATTGGCTGTGCACAGTCTTTACCCAGGGGTTGGGGACTTCATTTTATGAAAAACAAATGATGTGTTTTCACATTTCATAAATTTAAATTAATGTAACTTTGATTTATTACTTTAAAAAAAAAAATTATGCCGACTGGTTTCGGAACAACCGCTCCATCATTAGGGTAAAATATATACTGTTCATTTAATGTTTTCATGGCATATTTGCACTTCGTTGTAGAGTGAAAGATAGGTAGGTACCTAACCTCAATGTAATCCTCGTGAGAGACCATCATTCCAAATTGAAGCATTGGTTGAAATGATGGACGGACTTAACAACCGTCCTCTTCTCTTTCTCCTTCCCATTTCCTCCGGCCTCACAACACCCCCCATTTTAGTGACGTCACTATTGGACTAATGCGTCGTTCAGACGATTCAGTTTTAGTGAAAGCGAGTCAAGTTGAAAGACTATTGGAAGCATACTGATACGTCATTTGAACATGCTTTCAAATTTTGAGTCGAATCGAATAAAGCTGACAGGCTTTCGACTTTCGAGTTGACACCGAATTGACACGTGTAAATAATTGTTTCAACTTGCTTATGATTTTTAATTCGATGCTGATGATATTAAGTGGTTGTGCGTCACAATAATAATAATATAATGATTCCTTCAACAAAAATGTCTGAAGTGGTCGGACAACATTGAAGGCGTTCTTAGACGATCATTTTTTTCATACCGATCTCCATACGGGAGCCACTTCGGAAGCCATAGAGAAAATATTTGCTTTACACGATCATTATTTTCATTCCTACAATTTCATGCAGATTTGCACATGTAGTTTCCATTAAAGAAGGAAGAAAATTTTGGGACCGTACTTAATCGTCAAAAAATGGCAGCACCTTCACAATTATTTTTTTTTTAAATTTGCGCGAAATTCACAATTCCGAACAGAAACACGCGTTCACAATCAATTTAAATACAGTCTAATCTACATTTGATCTTTTTGACAATGTCTTAAATTATATTCCTAAATAAACACGCAGCATCTCCACAAAATAGATAACATTAAAGTTACGTAAAAGAATGACAGCGGTCAAAGAAGCTCTAAACTCGACAATGTGTTAGCGTATTATTTACTTAAAGCAAAATGAAAAAAAAAATATATATATATACTCTAAATCCAATAATGAATAGTAATAAGCACGTAGTGTCTTATCATTATATTAAATATAAAAAGAAATAAACGCGCAAATTTTCCACATTACATACTTACGAAAACAATGACAGATGAAGACAACAGCTGATCACGACATAATGTCCGCCATCTTAAACTGGACGAAAAAATAGATCACGTCCTATTTTTCATAATTTTTCCATAGAAAAAGACAACTCACGTCCAATCCGGATGAAATTAGTATCGTCTAATTACCACTTAAGTTTAGATTTCCAGATCTTTACCAAAGCCATTGTTGTCTTTGGAATCACAAACAAGATATTTAAAAGAAGAAAAAATGCCTGACGCTGACATTAATAAAAATATTTTCTAAATAGGTATTGCCTTATTAGAAAACAAAAATTAATAATTTAAATTACCCCCAGAAAATATAAAAAAACAAAATTACCATTAATTAATAATAAGCAAATACATTAAAAAAATAAGTTCATATCCGATTAATTTTATTTGAAGTGTTTTCTACATAGTTAAATAATAAGAACGTAATAGAATAAACCATTTTGGCACTCTGTACCTACAAAATTAACATAATATAAGGGGGGTCTTGAAAATGAATCTCCCTTTGCCAAACATCTGAAAGTTATTAGTGATTTTAATTTTGCGGGATTTTTGCTTTTATCCTGCTTTTGAATTTTAATCTTTTAATTTTAAATTGCGAAATTCATAATTGAATTCTATACCCTTCGGTATTTTCTAATGTCATCTCTCTCAAAAGAGTATTAAGTTTTTAGTAAAACGATTATAGAAATGCACGCAGTTCATGTCACTTGACGCCATCTTGAATAAAAAATCGCTTCGAGTTAAATTGAAACGTAGGATCATGCGTTTCAATTTATCGTTCAATTTTTGCGTTCGAGTTAACTTGGTTCCACTAAAACTGGATAGTCTGAACGTGGCATAAGTCAGTAAAGCATTAAAAAGTTGATACTAGAGCATCGTATGGTATTTGTTGGTTGTACCCTAAAAATATCAACTTGGTGTACAATTTAAAAAAAAAACACTACACGGTGTTTTAAAGAGAGTATATTATGGAAGGACAAGGGAATTATAATTAACTTTTACTACCCACGTGAGTGCGTTGTTTATTGATTTTCAGTTTAATTAAACCTTTGTGCGGGACAATACTGGTATTGTTATTGTAACTCGTAAACACTGGACGAGCCTTTGTCCATCCCCTAAAAATAATCCCCCGTGGTTTGCTAGATACACTGCTACCTCTATTTATTACACTCTGCATACGTTAGCCCTTCCGTGGCGGGCAAGTAAGCAGGCATTATTATACATTTTATACAGTCACAACTCTTTGCCCTGATTTGTATTCGCCACTTCAATATCTGTTGATTTATTATGCCTTGTCTCATTCAGCAAACAAGGGGGCTGGATTTCGTTTTTTGTTGGAATATTTTTCTACTGGGCAAGAAATTGTCAATACCATCTCTGCTTCGAAGCAAAAGAGCAAAATTTAAAGTGATCAAAAAAGGGATATCCAAAACAAAGGAGTGATATTCAAACATAGTCATTTCAATGATAAAAATAATAACAATTTTAATGAAACGTAAAACAAAATAAAGTTTTGTGTACGTACCCCATCTATCGATCAACACAAGAACTTTTAGTAGTCGCCTACTGAACATTGCCATCTCAAGATAAGATCTTATTGATAGATGTAACCCAGTTCACAAAATAATATTTAAAACTATATAAACAATCATAAATAATAGAATAAAACAAAAAATTTATAATTCGAAATAACAATTATCGGAAGCAACGAGCGAGAAAATACACCTGCAACTGAAAGAAATCCCGAAAAGTGATGTTAATATAATAAAAGAGAAATCCAAGTTCGGGTTATGATTGTGGCACTTTGCTCAAGTAAAATGGATGATTTTCAAAATGAGATAAAAAAAATAAGTGAACACCAAAAAATGAGCCAACACGTAAAAACTTCAGAAGGAAATCGTAAACCACATCCAGGTCGCAAGTGACATCAATAGAAGTACAAGGAATTACTCAGAAGAAAAATGATGACCTGCGAACTAATATTGAACCTCTAATGAAGACGATCTTTAAAAAAAAAGCAATGTAATAGTCAATTATTATAACAACCCGGCTGAAAAAATATTAATTATTTAATTCTACTCAAAACAAACAAAGAATGGAGTAATCAAACAAACACAAAATTAAAGGAATCTTCAGTCCCAAGGTAATTATCTACTCGGAATCAACGGAGAAAATTTTCACAAATGAAAAGCTAACACTAACTAAGAAGACACATCACTGGTTGGATAAATTCACAAAATTTCTGGGATACAAATATGGACGAAGAACGGACATATATTACTAGGAAAATATTATGTCTCATCGGTAGTTAGCATAAAAGACTCAAACGATGTACCACTCCAGTGAAAATGATCTAGGACAAGGAAGCGAAAACATGGATTTTACTAGTGAACTTTAGGTCATAGATACACAGGTGTGTGAAGACATAACAGAACTAAATGAATTCATAATAGAAGGAAACACTGACTTTAAAATGATAAATCCAAACATACGAAGTATCCGTTTGCATTTTGATGAATTATGTATTCTCCTCAATTATTTAGGATTTCTACCAAATGTTACCATTTATTTCTAATTTTGAAACTCTCAATTCATCGTGTAATCACATTATAAAATGATTTTTTTAATAACATTTTTTTATACTTACTGAAACCCAAATGCGTTAATTAATTCCTTACTCCATCCCTGGGTTAAGACTTTTTCACTTCCATCTAAGCATACTTCGCACGACGGTCTAACGATTTTTTATAGTGAGCACAAAATACCTAGTGTTTTAGTAAATAACTATAATTTAACATTTTCAAATGCATCGATTTATTCTTCACGTTAACAATAAAACATACTCTATAATTGCTATATATCGCTCCCCTTCCTTAGACTCTAAATCATTTATAACTTAACTAAAATATTTTATAATCGAAAATATTTGCCAACTTTCAGATTTCTCGTTTATTGTAGGCGATATAAACATTAACATAGAGCATTATATCCTAGATCCAAATGCCACTGAATATATAAATGTTAATAATAATATGTTATGTAAATAGCCCCACTATACATGGTCATTAAACTGATTCTTGCATAGATCACACATTACTAAAAACCAAAAAGAAATCATTCCCAGATTTGCTGACCTAAAAGTAGACATAACTGATCATTTCCCAACTGTTTACGGTCACAGTACCTTAAAATATCATCATAAAACTAAAGACCAACAAGTGGGGAGAAATAAAATCAACTATCAAACCCAAAATAATTAATTAAAAATGAAACTAGTAACACAGTTAGTTTCAATGATGACCCAAATCAATCATTAACCACCTTCTGTACGATATTAACTAAGACCGACACCTAAAAAAAAACTACCATTATTAATTTTATATCGTAGTTTAGTTTTAATATATTCCTGACGAGGGAAGGGCACTTCCGTAACCAGTTGAGATTATTATATTGAATTAAGGTGGTTCAAAACAAATTTATATGTTTATATCATATGGTATAAAAATTAAGACACGGATCATGCGTGGACTAATAATTGCAAGCCAGCACGGGAACAAACTATACAAAATGTACAAAAGCCATGAGAATTACTGTACGACAAAGAGCAACCACCCAACAGAAATTACGACAGCAATACATAATTTATTGGAATTTAAAAACAATTCTTATAAAGAAATGTAAACAAGAACATTAAACCAAAGAATTACAAATATAATAATAATAATAATGTTTTATTATCTTCTTTTTTTTATAACAAATAATGATATCCTTACTGGGATTTCCCGTGCGGAGGATTTCATTTGCAAAATATTAAATTACATTACATTAAATTGATCTGCTTGAAGAAAAAATTAAAAATAATTCTTAGGTGAGGTGTTTTAAGTGCTATTGAGTGGTTTCGGTGTTAGTCTGTATTTGTTGTTAATACATTTTCTATTTCATATCTCCCTATAACGTATCCAGTGTTTTATTTGATTTTTAAATTTATTATGGTTGTTGTGATTTTTAAAGGATAGTGGGATTTTGTTGTAGAGTTTAGTACCACTGTATAAGAATTTTTTTTGTCAAAATGTTGTGTTTGTGGTTCCTTATTGTATGTGTTTTTGGCTCTCAGATCTGGTGTTCCTAATATGCGTGATTGTTGTTATTTCTTGTTTTTTGTATTTATTAATGTAAAGTAGCATTGTTTTAGAGCATAATTGTTTTATTGACACAATGTTAAGTATGTTAAAGATTTCGTCAGCGCTAGTTCTTACAGGGACTTTAAGTATAATTTTCATGGTGGCTTTTTGTGTTCTAATGAGAAAATTAAAATTATTATCATTAGTACTTCCCCATCTGATAATACCATAATCTAATCATGATTGGCAGAGGGCCATGTAGATCTTATTAAAATATTTTGTACTGAGGACTTAAAAAAGTAAGTCAATTTTTAAATTCTGTTTTTTAAATAAATAATGTGGTCAACCCACTGTTTTGAAAATTGGTGTGATTGTCCTTATTTTTAGTTGAGATGGAAAACTGCTTTCCGTAACGGATTTGTTTATTAGAAAGAGTATGGGTTCAATAAGTTAGTCATTCTTGTGAGAATGAGTAAAAAAATCAACGGTTGTTGTAAAATTCGTCTTATAAAAGATGGATCTTAGAGTTATTTACATTTTCGATGAAAATAAGTATTGCAAAAACATTTGATACATGAGAAACGTTCCCCAGGATTTTATGGAATTTTTTTAATTTTTTGACTGCTGGCAGGGAAAAATAATTTTTTAACATTTTCAGCTCTATTGAAAACCTAACAACCCAATCATCAGGGTACACAGCATAAAAATAAATATGTTTCAAACTGTAATATTTTAAAAAACAATACCTTTATAAGAAAAGTGTACCTATTAGAATTTTTTTATTAATTAGTTACTCGTAATTATTGTGACAGAAAAAGTATTATGAAATAAATAAAATGACAAATTCGATTTTTATATATGTTGAACTTTGTAACCGGTTCCTACCCAATGTGCTTTGGCAATTTCTTCGTTTTTTTGTCTGCGATTTCCGTGTTTTTTGTCTATGGACTTGTTTGACAGATCGTTTAGAGTGGTATATCTATGGGTAATATTTTGACATTTGTACGGTTTGTCTGCTGTTTCCCTAGATTCTGTGAATAGTCCGCAAAATATGTTTCCAACAATCTAGTGTTATGAATGGAAACGGACATAAAGCTGGATCGTCAGAAAAATATCCAGCCACAGAACATATGTAGTGAAAATTCTATCTCTGCATGTAGTGAAAACTCTAATGGAGGACTTATGGCCCACGACTTCGAATCTCTGGTGCGAGATACTTGCTCCGATAAGCTGGATGAATCGAGCGGTTCTTTTGCAGATTACTTAGGAAGTTTATACACAAAAAATGAAAACTCAAATTTGTGCTCATCCCTCAACGCTGGGCTTCAGTCTGAAGTCTCGCAGATTAAAGATAACTCTGATGGGGCTGCGTTTACTCAATTGAATACCCAGATTGGTACAGGAGAAATTAGTTTAATAAATAACTACGGTGAAGATGGACCGACCTCTCAACCTAATCAAATTGTCACTTGTTCGCAAGCAGAAGGTATTGAAACAACTGGGGGGGATGCGTTGTCTGAGGCACCTAAGCATTCTGTCACTATTCTACCATCTACTTCGGAGAATGGGGAGGTCAACTATGTTATTGTTGTTCATCCAACCATTCCTAACTCTGGAGAATCACCCGACGCAAGCGACATAATAGAACCTCTATCACCGGAGGAAGAATCTACAACCAGAAAGAAAATCAGAAAAATTCCCACATATCCTGTACAGAAGTGTGACTTGTGTGATTACACCAACCCATTTAAAGCTTTAGTCAATCGCCACAGGAAAACTCATTGCGATGTGAGGCCGTTCACTTGTCCTCTTTGCGACAAAAGCTTCAAAGACAAGAGGTATTACGACTTTCATAAAAATGCCCACTCTGGTACCAAGGCGTTTACTTGTCGCCAGTGCAGTAAGACTTTTGCGACAATCGGGGAGCAGGGGCGTCACGTGCGCTACATGCACACTGGGGAGAAACCCCACGCTTGCGACAGGTGCGAGTTCCGGTCTGTGGAACTCCACAAGCTCAAGAGACACATTCAGAGACACCTCGGAGAGAATCGCTTCCCCTGTTCTAAGTGCCCCTTCACTACCGCAGACTCTTTCAAGCTAGAATACCACATGAGCCTCATGCATTCTGACGATTATTACTGTGAAGAGTGTGATTTGAATTTCACAATGTCAGGAGCCCTTCAAGATCATAAGTTGGACCACATAAAGGGTGATCCAGTGTTTGCTTGCGCCTTATGCCCCTTAACATGCGCATTCAAACAAACTTTAACGGAGCACATGCAAGTCTTACACAAGTTCGGCTCTCCAATAATATGCAAAGATTGCGACGAGTCTTTTATGGATCGAAACAGCTACAAAATACACCGTAGAACTCACGGTAGCCACAAGTTTAAATGCAAATTATGCCCGTTCAAAGCCACGTACAAGAGCCAAATTAATGTCCACATGTATATTCACACCGACTCTTTTTCTTCCTATGAAAGAAGAAAAAGATTAACTGATTACCAACCGGTTGAAAACGGAGTTCAAGCTGAATACAATCCGAATAATAACAGAATACAAGCTGAAAGCAAACCGATTAATAACAGAATACAAGCTGAATACAAACCAAATAACAGAATGCAAACTGAGTACAAACCAAATAACAGAATGCAAGCCGAGTACAAACTGAATAAAAACAGAATACAAGCTGAATACAAAGTTAAAATACCAAACACAGTTCTTTCGACTCTAGCCAAACAGAAGAAACACGAGTGTCCCACATGTGAAAAGGAGTTTAAGGATTTTGAGACTCTCAAGAAGCACTTTATTGTGCATTTAATTTCAGCTAATCGTGGACTTAGAAGGGATAAGCAGAAAATACTTGTCAAAGACAATAAAAGGGACAAAGTGGTAAGTTTGGAAGATTTGGATGAATTATCTGTCTTCGATGCCTTGAAGTCACCTGTTGACATTTTGAATGGTGGGCCACCAGTTGGCATATTGCCAAACACGGTGCCACAAAGTATGTCTGCAGATGGTATGTCGCCAGATGGCTTCTCACCTGATGATATATCACTAGATGGTTTGTTAAAGGTTGGTGTGTTACCAGATAGTATGTGTCTGGATGACGTGTCACCAGGTGACATATTACCAAATATGGTGTCAGCAGGTATGTCTGTAGACAGTGTGCCACCAGTTGGCTTCTCACCCGAAGATATATCACTAGATGGTTTGTTGAAGGTTGGTGTGCATACTGATGGTATGTGCCTGGATGTTGAGTCACTAGATGGTTTTGCATCCTCTGCTTTATCATCAAACGGTGTGTTACCAATTAGTATGTCTCTAGATGGTGTACTGCCAGATGGCCTCTCATCCGATGGTGTGTTACCAGACGGTGTGTCACCAATTAGTATGTCTTTAGATGGTGTATTGCCAGATGGCCTCTCATCTGATGGTATATTACCAGATGGTATGTCTATAAACGGTGTGTTGTCAGACACTCTTTTAACAAATGGTTTATTAACAGACAGTGCATTGGCAGATGGCGTGTTCCCTGACGGTGTGTTACCAATTAGTATTTCGCTAGATGGTTTGTTGCCAGTTGGTGAATTACCTGAAGGTGTATTTCCCGATGGTGTGCTACCAATTACTATTTCGTTAGGTGGTGTGTTGCCAGACGGTGTCCCGCCCGATGAGATACCACTGGATGGTGTGTTACCAGGTGGTGTGTTTCCCGATGGTATATTACCAATTAGTGTGTCTCTGCCGAAAGCTCACTCCGATGTTATATCAATAGACTCTAATTCCTCAGATAGTGATGTTGTGTTTGTTGATAGTATGTCATCTTATAACGAGTCATCAGATTTTATATCACCGGATAAAGTTCCTGAAATACACATTGAATCTAACTCTAAATCAAACATTGCAGAGGATATTGTAGATCAGTTTGAAAAAATGCAGGAAGAATATGCAAAAGCCAATAATAACAATGATGAATATGCTAAGGATGAAACGGTAAATATTGAATGTGATTTGATAAGTTGCTTAGGTTTAGACGAACTGGTGGATAATATGGACGATGATGACGATATATCTTTGAGTTCAGTGTTTTAATTGTTAAACAATAATTCCCTTTTCATTTCAAGATTTAAATGATATTATATATTACTCAACGGATTCATTCTTTATAGAAAATCAATCATCCAACTTATGTTAGCCTCATAGGTTTTACCGGACAGCTAAAATCTTAGTTTTAGTTAATCATTACGATTGTCAAATGCTTGCTGTTAATGTATGTTTTTTAATAAAATTGCTATGTGATACGATATCTATAATATGTTATTGAATGCTTTAATTTACTTACTGCGTTGGTTATTTAACGATTTACTTGATTTATCTTGATTATTATAACAATTTTGTTATATTCTTTGTCTGTGATTTAATGATTTTCATGCTTTTTCTTATACATGTCAAAAGAAAATTCATGATATGTGATTGATTTGTGTTTGGGCCTAATATTAAATAAAATAACATTTTTTCAAAAGATGTGCAATCTCTTTGTGGAGGCGTATTTATTAAATTAATAACAATTACTTTATTTGAACCACGGTATTTAATATGTAGATATCAAATATTAAATGTTTAAATTAAATAGGTCAGTTTATCATATCATGTAATATTATTTTCATAAACATGCCAATGAAATTAAACATCTGTGAGCCATCACCTCATTATGTATCACTGCAAAATATAATGGCTTCTTTGTAAATGATTTAAATTAATGTATTGACTTACATATTTACATTGGCAAAATAATATTTTTGTAAGTATAGTAAACCATTGTACCACATGCAATATGGATACATATATGAATAGTTCAGAGGATGCACCAAATAGTACTTATATTTGCATTTATTTTACTTTTGCAAATGTGATTTCCTTTTTGCATGGGGTTTACACGTGCAAAATATTAGCAGCTACCCTAATGGGAAGGCGGGTAGACCAGTGGGTTAATTGACTAGTAACAATTAAAATTCCGACTGAACCAGAGGATAATATAAGTAATGAATGTTGCCAACAATTAATGTAAATATTATTATTGTCTGTCCATTTGTATATACGAGTACGTAGTAATATTATCAACTTTTATTTGTTTCGACTGCCGTTTTGCATAAGAAAAAAAGTTCTCGATTAAAAGGATTTTATGGGGTAATCATAATAAATTGAAATCATTTTGACTTTTTGATAAAATAATATCGCTTAAATTAAATAATTAAATAATGAAATTATAACATTTTGATTTCTTGATTAAATGGATTTTATGGGGTAATAACGATAGATTGAAATCGCTTTTGCATTTTGATAATATTATATTGTTTGAATTCAAACACATTGATAAACACAGAACAACACAATGTGTGCAACTGCGAATTTTGCGTGCTAAGACAGCAACGTGCATTATACGTCTTTACTTTGAAGCAATGTACATGAATGTCTTATTTAGTATCGACGATAATACAATATAATATAAGACATGGATGGTACTTCTCTTTTATACCAGTTTCATAACACTTCTTAAAATACACTAGGTATTCTGTGAAAAAGTGTACTAGCAACCTGTATTACTGACAACTTCTGTAGACATCTTGATGAGTAGGAAAAATTTTCATAAGTCACATTTGGAGGTCATTAGAGTTTTTGACATGCGAATCGAGGTTACTGTTATTGTTTTAGTAGGTAAATAGCAGCCTTTTTTATAATTGATTAGAATTAATTATTATTATTTTATAACAAATATTACATCATAAGTCATTGTTTGCCTACATGCATCTGTCAACATTTTTATGAAAATATTAACTTTATTATGTAGATAATGCTTAAATGTTTTTCAATCATTAGTTATGTTACAATTAATGTTAATTAATTATGTTAAGTTTTTGTTATTTATTTACTCAAATAAGGGTTTCTTTATTAATATTATTCTTGACACCGTAATCAATATTTTTTGCATATTAATCTGTATTATTACTTTTGTATCTCAGAAGTCAATTTTTGAATGCTGGAAAATTATTAAATATTCAATCTGTATCGAACCGAATAATATTAATCAGATACAGAAATATCAGTATTCATTTAATGTTATAAAACGTGTCCATAAAAATGATTCAAATACCATTATTATGAATGCAAACAGGCCTAATACATAATATGTAACTCATTTTTGCAAAAAAACTGATCTTTGACTTCTGTGGTACATCCATAAAATACATTTTACGGTGTCAGCTTCCTCAATTTTTTTATTAGTTACTCTATACTAAACATAGACTCATACATATTTGTTGATTATGAACAATTGATTTTATAATATGCTCTAATAAAGATGTTAGTTTGCGTGGATTTTATAAATGTATATAAATGAATGCCAAATTTACAACACTGCTTACTCACTGCTTGTTTATGAATGTCTACAAATTATACAATTAATCGGATGGTTAACCCCTTCACTCATATTAATACTCACTTGTAATAGATAAAAATGATATGTCGCTATTCTAATATGTATGTACTAAATTTTAAAAAATAATTTCTTTTATAATAACTTCCCCACTAGGACAACAGTGTGATAAATTTGACGAAGAAATTGAAAATGATTAGCTATCAGTTTGTTTTTCATTCCTTGAGAGTTCCTTAAGTAATATATGATTACTGTTTTCTCTAAGAATAATATGGATCTAGTATAATTATAAAACCTACTTTATCAGTGTGTGTACATAATAGCAAGTAAAAGCATGCCAATATAATCCTTGCTATGTCAATGACTTTTGTGAATAAACTCTACCAAGTGGATTATTCAATGCCAATTAAGTAGTTTTAATAGCTGTAAGAATCAATTTAATATTTATATACATATTATTTTATTGATGTTCATGTAAGTATTAAAAGTCTTTGATGTTTTCTTGTAACGTGTTTACTCGTAGATTTTAACAAAAGGAAAAGACTTTGATTGATTAAGGATTTGTTCAGAGAATTGTCACAATAAATCACATCCAATGGTTTTGCCATTAATTTACAAGCTCGGAAGAGTTAAGGGGAACGGCTGTGGTGCCTCTTTCATACAAAACTAAATTTTGGATTGGAGGCCAAAATACCCATCCAAACTGAATGATCTATATTTAATAAGTATTTGATTCAGTTTTGTATGAAACTGGCACCGCAGCCGTTCCCCTTAAAAGATTATCACAATTGATGGTCAAGTTATATTACACTTTTATATGAGAGGTAGAGGAAAAAATGTGTGATCATGCATTCAGAAATCGACTTCATGGAACATTCAGTCCCTTTTCTGTAAATCTGTAATCATTTTACATATCTGCTTCCTTCCTCATACTCTTGTATTACAATATGAATAATTCAATGTCATGTTTATTGTGACAGTAGACATTTTTAGTATGTATGTATTCTGTTTTTACATTAACTACACTCTGAGGAAAATAATTACCCTTAGGACCGATGTCATCTTTGGGGACACTGTTTGGAGGGACTTCTTAAGGAAAGGAAGGGGAGTATGTTCTGGGGAGGAAAAAGGCATGAGGGTTGGGTAGGAGTCTGGGGGGTCAGTATGTCCTGGAGTGACGGACGTATGAATCCATTCTTCCGACTGCGGTGCAAGGCGATTGGTCTAAAGAGTCCTGCTGGAGAGGTCACTGGGTCTCCCTCAATTGGCCTCTCCTGATACGGCTCGCCACGCAGCTGGTGGGCAGACGCATTGGCTGCCAAGACCTGGACAAATCTCGCCCATAAACCCGGTCACCTCTGCTAAATCACCAAACATAGCGAACCACTTGGGGTGACCTATGGCAGAGGTGTTGGTTTTCCAATTAATAGTTCCCGGGGCAGTGGTACCCATACCCCACTCAATTTTAGAGGCGGGTATGGGTTCCGCCACCCCGAGAACCATTCATTGGATACCAAACACCTCTGCTATATCACCCCAAGTGGTTTGCTACGTTTGGTGATTTAGTAGGGGTGCTTGGGTTCATAGTGTGAGGTTTGTCCAGGTCTGGGCAGCAGATGTGTCTGCCTACCAGCTGCGTGGCGGACTGAATCGGGATAGTTCAGTTGAAAGAGACTTCTTGACCTCTCCAGCCGAACTCACGGCTTTGCACCGCAGCGGGAGGATGGATTAATACATCCGCCATTCCCAGACATACTGACCCCCAGATTCCTAACCACCCATCTTACTTTATTCTTTTCCTGAACTCCTCCTTCCTTTACTTAAGAAGACCCTCCACAAAGCATCCCTAAAAATGACATGTGTGGAGTTAATGAAAAAAAAGAAAAAACCCACCCCCTAAATAGGAAGATAATATTATATGTATAGAAGACAAGGTTAGTATCTGACATTGTATAGTTATAATCATTTTTTTATAACCATGCATGTATTGTCGTATTAAAAATATTGTAATGGACGTGTATATATTATTATGTACTGTCTATGAATGTTTTGAGACATACTTTTTAGTTCTAGAGGACCCTCATATTATTGTCACATTGGTGTTTTATGCAGAGCTACCCAGTATTATTATATTTGATTACATTACAGCTCGACGCACTTATCTTTGCAGGCGGCCAAAGGAGGAATGGATGAACTATCGTTTAAATCCATAGATTGTTTTATATCTACAAAATTTATACCAACAACGCCACTGACTTCAAAGTTAACCGTGTCAAGCTGCGCAGGTCTTTTAACTGAGTAGGAATTAATGCTTGTTATGATTATGTAAAATGTGTTTATTGTTTTTTTTAAATATATATATTATATTGATACAATACATGCTTCCACTTTACAATACAATACATAGTTCATTTATGATTGTTACTTTGTTTTCGTGCTTTCATGTTTATATTATGTTTGTCAACAAACTGTACTTTGGTGAAATGCCTCTGTGTAATACTCTTGCAATATATTATTGAGTTTAATGAATTTTGTTGGAGGTTTAAATGGGGAAGTTGGTATCTTGGAATTCATCTCTGATTTGTAACTTTAATCATAGGTCTTCATGAATTGCAGCTTATACGTTACGTTTTTAAGCCTGTAAAAAAAGTTTTCATTATCTGATTGATATTTGAAATGCACACACTCGAGCTACAATAATAAATGTACTGTATTATCTATTTTAAGTTTTCCTAAGAAAATGTACTGACAACTTGACTTTATATTTAATATGTATTATTACGTGAGATTTCACAAATGTATTTTATTACCGCTTGTGTATAATTTACGCCTAAATAACAATCATGAAATATTATGTTTATTGATAATATGTAATATTTTTGTTGTTGTAGAATAATCCTCTGTGATATATTTTCTATTCCTGTTATGTTCTAGTCAAATGTATGAATTGTTTTATAAAAATATATTATCACTATTATTGTTTCTAGTCAAACTGATGGCCTGTATTATTTGAAATTTGTAAGTATACGAAGACTGTAAACTTTGTGGTGCTTCGTGTAAACATAGCTCAAAGAGCTTTTCGAATTTTTTTCTTATGTCGTTCTATGATTATGATGTATTGTGATAATAAATATTCCAATCTCCCAATAAATAGTTCTTTTATTTAAAAATATTCAAATTAAAATTCGTCTTGTTTAATTTGTAGAACTTTGTTTTGATGAAAAGTTTTAAAATTATATTTTTGATATTTTTTTTACACATTTAAACTATTTTTGATAATTTTTTTTCAATTTTATTTATTATAACTTATTGAAGTTTGTAAACCTCATTGTAATATTTTAATCATTGAAGAAGATAATATTAACACATCCCAAATGAACCACGAAACCGAAAAAACAACAGAAATTAAAAAGATTTCAGTCGCATCTGGGACTCAAACCCAGGACCTCTACCTATCCGGGGTAACCGTTTAACCAACTTAGCTAATGAGATCAGTTCAATTTACGCCATTTACACCGATATCATACTTCATGTTCAAGATTTGTTTATATTATCCTCCATTTTTATATATTTTTTATTTATTTATTTTTTAATCCAGCAGGACGGGTGGGTAGTACAAACCCAGTCTGCCATATCACTTGAAATATATACAATATAAATAGAGAAATTAATATAATAAAATAAAAAGGTTAAATAAAAATATAAAAATATATGAGAAGATAATGTGAAAAAATAAAAATAATTACAAAAACATAATTACATTAAAATAAATAAATAAAATGAAAAACTTAATAGTTAATAATAACATAGAATAAATTAAATTAATTTAATTTAATAGATCGTCTTTCAGGGTGGCGGTCACATCATCTGCATCCATCGCTCATTGAGTGGAGAGCTGAGCCACTCGGATTCAGTTACGACAATGGCGTTGGTTGACTTCCGTGTCCTGCCTCAGAAGCTGGCTAGTCGGTGGCGAAGTAAGGCGGGGAATGAGTGGACCCTCCCTTGAGTGACGGACCATTGTTCGATTACATAGTAAACAAGAGCTACAGAAACATAACAGCAAATACATAATACATGAATGAAGCAATGATAAGAATAGGACAAAAATATACATCTGAGAGAACATTCAAGTCAAAGCCTGAAAAACGTTTTGGTAGTCCATGATTTTAGACATTCTAAATGATAATCTTCGAGTTCTAATTTCGTAAAGCCTGACAAAAATCATTTAGACTAGTACCAATAATTTAAAGGTTCTGACTTGAGTTACCAAGTCTCGACATTCTGGACATTTGATAATGGTACCCATAATTAGAGTGTTGATAGAGAAGATTAGATTAAAATTAGAGTTTCTGAGTCTACGA
Source organism: Halesus radiatus (assembly GCA_022606495.2). Lineage (NCBI taxonomy): Eukaryota > Metazoa > Arthropoda > Insecta > Trichoptera > Limnephilidae > Halesus > Halesus radiatus. Next base: position 55,774 of record JAHDVE020006631.1, read on the forward strand.
CGAGGAATATTAAACTGGATGAGATGCAACAAAGTAAATAATACAATTAATTATTTGAAAATGCAAATGAGATCAAAGTCTTTTCTACGTTTTTCTAATGAAGAAACGTTTACGGTTTGTTTAATTTCATCATAAGAGTAATTGCCTCCTTCTCGTCCTAATTTGCATGCAATTCCACTTAAGAAGCGGTGTTGTACAGATTCAATATGATGAATATGAACAGCTTAGAAAGGAGACCAAATGACACTGGTGTATTCAGGATGAGGGCGAAGTATTGTTTTTAGGGTATTTATATTCTTAGTCACAGGTAATTTTCTATTCTAAGAAGTTTTAGTGATTTATTAGCGATATTATTTATGTGATCGCGAAAAGAAAGCTTATAGTCTAAAGGGGACACCGAGGTCCTTCATCATTTAATTAAAAAAAGAGGGTTTATTTATAAAAGAGTTCTGCTAGGTAATTATCATTATGCATGACAGCTGTTGCGCCTTCCGAAGGCATTACCAAACTATGGTGAAACCACTTACAGGCTATCTATTAGGTACTTAAAATGAATTGTGTTAAATAATAATTTTTTTTTAACAATGCTCTTATTAATTTCTGAGTATATTGACGGTTATTTTAATTTATTAATGGTTTTTGTGTTTAATTCGTACAACTATATTTAATATTTTTTTAAATTTAATGTAAATCAAATTTAATAATGTTATTATTAAGTTCTGCAAGTATTTTTAGTTTTTATTATTGTGACAGCTATTTCGGCGTTTACCGCCTTTTTCAAACTGTGGTTAAACCACACTGTGATGACTTATTTATATGATTTTATTTACTCTCACTCCTTTTCAATTTGGACGGGTTTTTAAAAAAATAATGATTTATTATCGGTAAAACTTATTTAGTTAGAAAACAATTAAAATTCTGAATTCTGTGAGGTTTTCACATTTATAATGTGTTTCCTCATATTTAACTGAAATAAAATTCCTATGAATAACCGCCATCTTGTTATTGAACTTTATATCGAGACATATTTTTTAATATAAATATTTATGAATTATCGCCATCTTTCAGATATTAGGTGAACCTTTGTCAAATAGAATCTAATTAGAAAAAAAATTGTTTTGAAAATCAACAACATAGCTCCACGCGTAGAAAATACTCGACTTTTTGAGGGTCTTCTTTGGCCGTTAAAGCCCAAGTCCTTCAAGAAACTCATAAAAATACAATACATTATTGTAATACTAGCATATACAGTATTTTTACGAGTTTCTTGAAGGACTCGAACTTTACATTTACAATAATAATTTATTCCATTTCATATTCCGTGTGTACACCCGCCAATAAAGCTAAAGTCCTTCAAGAAACTTATATTCGCCAACACACAAATTAACTCAATATTTAAAAGCATTAACGATGATTAAATAGTCTTGAAATTTGAAACAAAATGACTAATGATACCTGTTAACTACAATAGTTTATAGTAGGAATTTTTAGGTAAGTCTGTAGTCAACAGGTTTGGTCATAAATCCTCAGATGGCGATGATGATTCCCGGAAATATTTATTTAGCCTAATGTAGGTGCTTTCAAGGATTCCCCTAACTTAGGGAACTCAGGATATTATTTGTTAGCTTCATCATTTACTCTGTGGTCAAATGTCTGTGGGCATGTTTTTTTCCTAAAATATTTAAAGCAGCGCCATCCGTGAGTACATTTTTTGCTATTTTTTTTATATGAATACCGCACAAGAGTCCCAACTACTTCCAACCTTCTGGAGCCAATGAGACTAATTCCCAATTGGGGAATGTTGTGAGGCTGAAGGTATTGGGGAGGGGAAGGAGAAGGGGAAGAGGAAGGTGGGGAAATTCCCGGCTATTCAGATCTGGTTACCAAACACGGTTAAAAACCAATTCAAGCAACGTTTCAATTCTGATTGGTGGTCTTTCGCCAGGGCGATACTGAGAGTATCTTCCACCCTGGAACGTGCGTAAATATACCATAAAATACATGTCACGTTTCGTTTACCGTTTTTGTTTAAGAGATATTTGGCAAATCGTGACTATTGAAAGCTAAATTTAAATAAAAAACAAAATTAAATCTATTTGGCAAATTGTGACGAAAAAAAAAATAAAACAAAAAACCCTTTTAAGATGCACCGTTTTGCCATTATTAGACGGGAGCACTGTACCTGCAATGAATCAAACGGTAGAAGGTAGTTAAATAGTTTTGCAAAACATTTGACAGTTTGGAAAGCCGTCAACTTCCTAACCAATTCAAAATGAATAGTAGAACCTGAACTTTTTCAATCACCTCTCGGTCCCAACTATCCGAATTTTCGGTCAACTGCAGAATGTCAACCACCGGAAGTTAAAGGGCGAACCAATTAAAAGCTACTACAGTGAAAGCCTCCCCACTAACGGCAGTTTTCAGGTAAATTCGGGTCAGCAAGCAGCCTTCATTAATTGCAAAATGAATTCATAGTTTTAGGGAGCCAATTATCGCCACTTTGAAAATGCTTGAGAAACATTCGGAAAAAAAGATATTTGAAACGACCACTAATTTCAAATTTGGACCTAATTTTACCATTTTTTTTAACATCAAATTTATTATAGTCATTTCATCATATTTCCAATGTAGGTGTAAAGAAATTTTATCAAAAACTACCTGATGTGTACCCGTTCTTGCTCGGGTAAAATAATTGATTTGACAGCGAAAGTAACTATCTCCAAATAAAGAAACATTCATTTGAATATTTTATTTCATTTCAAACGTTTATTTTTTCAAAATATATCTAAATCATAATGTTCTTAAGTAGGTACTTACTCGTGTTTTCCATTTTAGAAAATATTCTACCTAAAAAAACCTTCTTTTGAATATGAAATCTGTGGCTAACCAGAGTGTTATATCTATGGACTGACCTATATAAAATATGGCGGGTTCAATGTATTTCATACTAATTTTAAAACGTTATAACAACAGTTTCATATATTGGATCTAATTAAAACTACTCTCTAAACATTCCTGGCACTAATAAGAAAAAACTGTGGTATTTTCAGCGAAACCGGTCCAGTAATTTTCGAAAAAATCGAGGACAAACAAACAAACTTACCTTAATTTTTATATATACCTATATATAGATAACTTCCACTGTTGTCTCTAAAGTCACGAAGAATTGGACTCTTTAGTGTCCTATATCTTATAATTAACTAACTAACTAACTAACCATGACGCCGGTTCCCCGCAGGGGTAGGCAGAGAGGACAGATAATTAAATTTAGAAAAACTCTGGCGCACTAGATATTATATGACATGCCTTTTAGCAAACAAGTATATATTTCCGTTGGTAAGTGCTTTGGCCTTAAATTTAAAAAAAATGAAATGGTATTGAAAAAAAGTATAAGAATTCCAATTGAGTTCGGAATGAAACTTTGCAATCATCATAAGGATAGCAGCCAATAATATGGGATTTATAAAAATGGAGGATAATATTAACAAATCTTGAACTTGAAGTATGATATCGGTGTAAATGGTGTAAATTGAACTGGTCTCATTAGCTACGTTGGTTAAGCGGTTACCCCGGATAGGTAGAGGTCCTGGGTTCGAGTCCCGAGTGTGAGATGGCCCCCCCCCCTGACCTTTAAAGATGTGATGGCCCGCCCTTCCTTCGTTTATGATTTAATTTAGCAATAGACCTCCGTTCGCGCCACCGGTTTAAGATGACTCCTCTACTGCTGCCTTAAATTTTCCTAACTAATGTGATCGGAAAACCCTTTGTAGTTTTCCTTTCAATTTGAGGTTTTTCTCCTCCTCGGCCAGCGTGTAACGTCTAGCCCTATGCTAACATTCGAGTGTTTCCGATTTTCTTAATTTTCACGGTAATTTTTGCACTCCAATGTGGTCAATTTCCCAAGCTTTTCCGGAGTCTACGTTGTGTTCTGATTTTTGGTTCAGACTATTGGAAAAACAAGGTCTTATTTTGTGGTAACCCCTATTCTTTGTAGCGTAGGCAGACTCTCGCATACCATTGACAGAATTCGTATTCCTAACATTTCTATCTTAGACTTTAATGTTCTGAACTCTCTATTATTATCCTACTATGCAATCTACGTTAATTTCCTATAGGAAGACTAGCATTTTCCTAACTTTACCCCTAAATTTTCTATTTTTCTTCTATCGTGAGTTTTAATGGGAAAACTTAGCTTCTGGGCTATACTAATTGCACTATTCCTGATCTATATAATACGACGTAGTTTCAATTTTAAATTTGGTACACATAAATGTAATGATCACAGTATTATCGCCTTTCCTCATCGTACTAAGTGTTATTCTACATGGGTTAGTTTCAATGAATTTCATGGTTAAAAGGTACAGTTTTACTTGTTTTGGCGCCATCTCCATCGTCTCCTAAATTTGGGAAAATTACATGATTAGGTTTTAGTTTTCACAGCTTTTGTTATGACGAGTGATCGAATACGGCTTGTTTCGCTGCAATTAATTCGGCTCCAGACCTACCCCTAAAGTACTCAGATGACCACGTTTCCGGTCAGTAACTCTCTCCACACAGACGTACAGCCTGACCAAACGGTATACGTAACCTCTTCTTTTAGTTCGTGCGCTATTGGTCATCCCCTGTACCGCGACGGAAAGAGCACCTTCCTTATCCATGGGTCCGAGACCCTCCGAATTCCCGTCCTCCCGACAGTTACATTTAAAGGAGATCAAACCGGTTCCGTCCCCTCGTCAAACAGCATTAGATACTTGCGATTTTTTTGCAAAGTCCGGGTTGAAAGGCCGTCCCCCGCATCAAGAGTTCAGAGATAACCACGCTTAAATCAGCAATTATTTCTGCCCAATCGATAGGTACAAATTATAAATATATGTAAACAACACGAGTTTTTATAATCCACAATACTCCAGTTTTCCCAGAAAATTGTGGATCTGACATCTCCAACACAGGTCGTGAATCTGTGCCAGATATCCAGATATACTACTTATGAATATACGTAAAAGTGATAATACAATATATATAATAGATTACTTTTTGGTTTGGTTGACAGGTTGGTTTAATGAGACCCTGCTATCTCACGTAGTTTGAATTTAACTGTAGATTGATTTTTTGTTTGGAGAAAAGGTAGGACTCCAAAAGCCCAAAATTTGCAAGGCCTGAACCTTGAAAACCTAAGTCGAAGATAAAATTAATTTCATAACATAACTTGGGAACGTATTGTCGACGAATGATTATGCTTATTTTGACATTTCTAATAATGTGGGTTTTTGTTTGTTCTGTTGAATTCATCAATATGTTCGAACGGGTGTGGAGCGCCTTTGAATTGAATCTTTCCATGAAAATGGTGCTATAAAAATATGTATGTACGCAAACTACAAATACGTGATTTCTAAAAGATGATAGTTCATCGCAAAAGATGATAGTTCATCGCAAAAGATGATAGTTATTTTTCAATTAAATGTCGACGTTTGTTAAGGTACTTATTCTTCGTAAGATGTACTGAAATTCGAATATATATATACTTATACGTATCTACATACTTCGATAAAAGAGGGTGTGGTTTGGAATGTTGACCTAGTTTTAATAACAGTCGAGGATGTGTGTCATTGAGATATGCGACAGTTATTAAGTGTCAGAGACCCCCGTCAGGAAGCATAACAATTAGAATTCATATGTTTATTTTAGAATGATAACGATCTTTGAATTAATAAAAATCGTTTGGGATGTTTATAATTAGTAACGTTAGTTTTCGAATTTAAGTGTTAGGGAAAATATATACTAATAAAATAAATAGTTTTTATAGGACATATACATAAATATAATAAATGGTTTTATATATATATATATTAAACATTGTATATAAATAAACATAAAATAAATAACGGCCATATAGATTTGATAGATACATTATACGCTTTATACATACATATATACCCATACACACATACATACTCTTAGTAAAGGCCAAGTTTTTAGCCGAAGTTATTTCACTATACACCTAGGAAAATACACACGTACATCGGGAAGCGGTCAGCGAATAAACTGTCTCTCATGTCCCTTCGTCTCGCAGAAAAACAGGTAGGGAAGCCCATGGACAATTATCGTTCCCTCCTATCATACCCTACTGTGAAAATGTCCCATCGTCATCGAACATCGCCAAAGATAGGCATCGATCCATGACACCTCGGAATGCGAGTCCCCTCAAACACCCTAAATGTCGACGCTTCTGGGAAAATAACTCACCAACGTCAGGATGGTAGGAAACCAGGTCCACCCTCTGGAAGCGACGGATATCCTCAACATTCAACAAGTCTGGTTCTTTGTCCACGAGGGATAATTAGGTGAAGCCAGACTGGTATTTCGTTCCCTTCTCCCGTCCTCCACGTGATAGAGAGCTTCAGACGATTTCACTCGTTTAACCCCTTAGCCAACGCACACGGGATCCAAAGTGAAAGTCAATAAGATGTTCTGAAGTTGTTGTTTATGAGTCAACTCAATAAAAGACAATTATACAGGTAGGTATCTACCGGAAATTTTTATAAATACTTAAATGTATTTATGGAAAAAATAGGTATTTTTGAATATTTAAAAGTCAAGTGCTGGTAATGAGTGAGACAATTGAATTATCTATAGTACTAGTTTAATTATAATTCAATGCGAAAGGTAAGGTTTATCGTAAAATATCTTATGAAGGAAGATGTACCCGCTGGGTATCATAAAATGTATTTGAACTCAAATATTTGATTAGAACGGCTTTGATCAAGTATACAAAACATTCACTCATGATAGATAACGGTCGTATAGTATTGACCTATATATTAAACAGTAAATATAAATATATATATATATACATATTTACATATACACACATACAATACATGTACTTATAAGTCATTAGAAATATAATTCATATCTCCATCCTCGCCTTCCCCGGGTAATCTGAAAACTTGTATATTAAATTGACTCACCTGAATTCCGACAAATTCATAATTTTTCCAGACGGGTTATACACGCCAATATGAAGATTCAGAAAATATTGAACTTCCCTGCCTGGAATGTTTAATCTAAGTTAGAAATATTTACTTAATACAATCTAGTGTTTCCTAATTTCAATTCGTGATCTACCGATTTGTACTATTTCTTCAAATTTAATGATCTCTAAATCCAAATATTATTAGATAATATTTAATTTTTGTTGTTTTATTTTCCTATTTTATTCTTTGTACTCACGTAATTCTCTTTACTAACTATTAATTAAATCCGTAAACCGAACGCTTGGTAATATTTTAGAGCTTTTTTATTTTTCTTTGACGAAATTAATCCCACGCTAGGTATTAAAAATGAATTATATGAAACTAAGACTCAGCTGTTTTTAAACTTTCACTAAATTATTTTAAACGCAATTATATTTAATTTTTCTTAAACTCGTAATGAATTTAGTTCAACACAAAATATGAATTAAATCACATTTCATTTAAACAATTTTAATTAATTCACAGAAGCTAATTTTAAAAATCTTTAAACAAATAACTTTATTAATTTTAGAAATTTTCAATATTTATTAAATTATTATTATTATCACATTGCTCTAACAGTTTTGAGAAAATTAGATCAAATATATTGTTATCAACTTTAATTACAACTTTTAGAATCTTCAACGTTATTTAAGTATTATTAATTTTTAGGAAATTTCACTATTTATGAAACTATTATTGTATTAGATCAAACTATTTAAGGGAATTTATTTTAATATTTTATTAATTGTAAGATGTCAAATCAAATGAAACTTTCTAAGTCCAGAAAAACACTTTTTAATTACTCCGCACGCAATTTAACGACGTATCAACTCGAGACGAACTGCCTTTAAGAAAATTTTAATAAATAAATTATTATTAATTTGAACACAAAATCACTTTATTTATTTTAAGATGAAATTTTTGAAGTCCAGAAAAACACTTTTTAATCACTCCGCACGCAATTAACGACGTATCAACTCGAGACGAACTGCCTTTAAGAAAATTTTGATAAATAAATTATTATTAATTTGAACACAAAATCACTTTATTTATTTTAAGATGAAATTTTTGAAGTCCAGAAAAACACTTTTTAATCACTCCGCACGCAATTAACGGCGTATCAACTCGAGACGAACTGCCTTTAAGAAAATTTTAATAAATAAATTATTATTAACTTGAACACAAAATCACTTTATTTATTTTAAGATGAAATTTTTGAAGTCCAGAAAAAACCCACTCTTAATTACTTAAATACCGATACGCCCGTAATGAACTATTTCTTCCGACTTCAATCAACTTCAATTCAAACACTTTATTTATAAACACTTTCGATTATTATAATTTCACTTAAAACCACCAATTTTAATTAATTCACAGAAGTAATTTTTAGTATCAACTTAGGTATAATGAATTTAAAACTTCAATATTTTTCAAACTATTATTGAATTAAATCAAACTATTGTTGAATCAATCCAACAACTATTTAAAAGAATTTATTTAAAACTTTATTTAATTGTAAGAAACAAATCAAATGAAATTTTTCTAAGTCCAAAAACAAAACAATTACTTAAAATCGGTCAGCACGTAATTAAATATTTCCTCGCCCGACGTATTCCGCGACTAACTCCCATATTCTGCCGTTACATTTCCTTATATATACAGCTTAGAATCAAAAGGTTTTAACTCCATTCCATACCTACATTACATTATGTTCTTTACCAACTCGTAAACCTATATGTAAGTAACACTAATTTCGAATGTAATTCTTCAATGTAAATATTTAGATAAAACCTGGTCCGCCTTCGCATCTGTCACTTTTCCTCACTCCGGCCAGGATCGAATTTAGTTCATTCCTCTAGATCGCCCTGCTGTTCCTTATTATAGAATTGGAAATTTCGATTCATGTTTTTTTTCTGAAAATATTATCTATCGCTTATTCTTTGGTCGCCTATGAACTCGGGTATCTCGTAATTATAGCCACTATGTCATTATTGAATTTTATTTAAAGAAGCGCCTTCTTCACATCGTTCGATTTTAGAATTTCCCTTAGTCCCTGGTTGTCTTTATACGCGATATCTTTTTATTTATGAATTTTCCGATGGTAACATGATTTTTCTCTGATCTAACATGTGAATATTCGATTAACGAATCTTTTCGCGCAATTTTCAATTGATCCTAATATTGGTGTAAACACTTTATAATTTCTTCCCCACCTCACCTGCCTGAGTTAATAAATATACCTTTCCAGAATGATTTTTCAATGTGTTGCACTGCTTCTTCCTGATCTAGCTGTATTACACCTTTTGCATGTACCTGTCGTCTGCTTATACTTTCATCCGGGTCGATTGATATCATCCTTAATTGATTTTTCACTACCTTTAATAATTTTATGTATTAATTTATTGGCGTTTTTACCTGCGATTTACCTACCCCAAACCTGGTAGATATGAGTTCGTTCACTTCTTTCCTGGCCACTCCCCCTTTTCCATTTCACTCTAACTCAATATCACATTAGCCTATTGTTTATTATGGGTAATAACCATTGGTTTTGTAAAAAACCGATATAAATCAGAGTTTATCGAAAACTCATTATTTTTTATTACTTTTCCTTAAATAAATATTCCTATCTTCCCTGTATAACCTTAATTGTTTGTTTGTCTCTTTATCACTCGAGTTTCATGTTCATCTGATCGCTTGGATAAACAATTCTTGTCGCCTTGTTTACATTAGTCATTGACAACCTCAAAATTTTACCTAAATGTATCGAACTATATTCAAAGTAGTAGTCCATATATCTCAATATTTCTATTGAATTCCTTCAGTTTAAATTTTATAATTGATTGATACATTTCTCATCTACATTTTCATAATATCTGATGTCCCGAATCTACTCAATTAATACCTTTTATCACCTAAAATCAGTCTAGTTTCACTCCCTTGTAATTATCTACGTTCCTGAAATTAGAAAATTGTACTCCTATTTCACATTAGTCCTGCCTAAATCGTCTCTTAAGTTTGCCGAAGTTTCCATACTGTATAATTCTTGTTTCTTCCCTTTTTCATCTATTGAAGCTATTGTTCTCTGAATTATTTTCTCTAATTCGTTGTTTTTCCGCTTAGCCTTACATGACACGTCTTTCTGTCTAAATTATAATGCAACCACACCTTTCCCCGTGCAAGATAAATCATCACTTTGTAGTTTTTTTATTTGTAATTAACATTTTGCGTATTATTTTTACTTTCTGTTTTCACTTTTCGATGGTTATTCATCTCTGCATTATCCATTGTATTCTTTAAAGTTCACGACCTCTCTCGCCCTATTCGCCCTCTGCTGGAATATTTACATTATAGGCCGTCGATCTGAACCCTTTCGATTCACATAAATAATTAATATTTCCTTTGTCCTGTCACCACTAATTATTGTTTATGTAAAACGCTCGTTTGATTGGTAACGTTTTCGTCGATCTGGCCCAATCCTGTGATGTTTATTTATAAGAGGGAACGCCTTCTTCCCACTGCCATCTCGTGGTTTTATGTTGCAACGAGTTTTATGAATCAAAATTATTGGATTATAATTCACTGTAATCAAACTCTCCACAAGTCGATAGATGTCGCTCCCTTAAGCTTTTCTAGCATGAAAGTTATGCATATAAAAAAAAATATTTTCCAGGGTTCCTTTAAAAGAAAATGATGATGGTTAGACCATTACAGGTGCGACTGAAATCTTTTTAATTTCTGTTGTTTTTTCGGTTTCGTGGTTCATTTTGGGATGTGTTAATATTATCTTCTTCAATAAATATTACAATGAGGTTTACAAACTTCAATAAGTTTTAAAAAATAAAAATTGAATCGAATATATTTGTATAATATATAGGATATAGGGTTATTAATGTGCTGCCATATAATTTTGTACCACAGAATTGCTCTTACTGAAAGAATTTTGAGATTTAAAAGTTGGAATATTGTGCCTTTGTCCGTATAAGCTTTTATGAGCTAATAATTTAACCAATGAATTTTGCACTGATGGAACATGATTGATATTTGTTTTACAGGAAAGTCCCCAGGCTATAATTCCACACCTTATAACAGATTCAGCTAATGATAAATAAATTATTCGAAGTGTACAGCTTGGAACAAAGAACTTTAATTTGTTCAATTTACCAACAATTGCTCTTAGTCGTACACAAACTTTATTTATTTGTAAATCCTACTTTTTTACAATTAATAATAACATCTAAATAAACACATTCTTTCACAAGTGTTCAAAATTTTCACATGTACACAATGCAGGGATGCCATCGTGTATGGAGTTGAGGAAAACTACTGGGTGGGGGTTAGGATAGGGGTAGGGGTAGGGATAGGGGTAACACATCGCAACTACAAAACTTTCCTCCAAATCATTCATAACCCCGGGCAACGCCGGCCAGCTAGTATGATATAAAAACCAAAATCAGAAAAAAGTATTTATGCAGTATTTACTACTTTTTCTTTAGTATTCTTTATATTCGAAAAGGAACAACACATTTCGAATAAAAATAAGCATTTGAATAAAACTTTGGAAAAGAACAATGGACGACATCCTTCGAATCTCAGGCGAAATTCTAGACTACAGGAACAAACAAATGATCAAAAACTTTCAACAGCCCAGTGTTGGCTCGGTGACGAAATATTTGTGGAGGTTCCTTTCACTTAGTACAGCACAGTACAACACTACGTTTTTAACTAAAGTTTTTAACATTGATTGTGGCTGGCGTCAAGTTGATTCCACCAGAAAATGTGTACATTTTTTTTTTAAATTTCTTTAGAAATTCTCGGTTGGGACGTATTAGTAAGAAGCTAAATACCCTCTCAAAAATTTAATTATTTACAATTTTGAAACTGTCAATTCATAGCGGGCAAAATTAAAACTAAACCTATGAAATATACTCGTATATGCTATACATGGACATATATACCATAGATTTAGTTTTAATTGTGCCAGTATGAAGATGCCCGTGATAGGGTGAAATCGGTCCGGTCGAAAATAAGCAAATGGAAGAAAGTTACAAAGGTTTTTTATTATAAAAAAATCATGTTAAAAACATAATGTTTTAGTTTTTGTTTTGTCTATTGAATAGTAACTAACAACTACTATTCTTATTTTTTCTATTTTTAAAGTTTGAATAATAAAAAAAGTTCACCTAGGTCACAGTATGAAAACGCTTTCGGAAAGTATTAAAAAATAAATAATAATAGTTATTATTTAACATAATAACTATTAAAATATTAAACTGAGTTTTCCAAATTAAACTTGAATACAATAATTAATTAACAACTTACCATTTACCGAGTACTTCGGAATGCCAATGATAAGATGTTCATTATAAGGTGTTAAACAAATATAAATTAGAAATTAAATAATGGAAATCGATAGAAAGGAACTTAAGGACTAACGGTCGTTTTTCTCAACTTTTCGAATGATCAATTAGGGTCACCGATCAGCCAAGTGTTTTGTATTCGCTCAGTTTGTCTGTTTCCGAGCATTTTTTATCAGGTGCCGGCCCACTATAAAAATAGTGTCCGCCCACTTTCATACAGATAAAATAAAATAGTAGCCGTCCACCTTTAAGACAGACATCAAAGTAAAAACTTTTAATGTAAAATTAACATAGATGAGTTAATATTGTATGTATTACGAATACACATCATTTGTTTTAAAAACTAATACATACACCAACATTTTATACTTCAAAAACGTGTGCGTTAAGCCGCGTCTCCTGCGACTGTTTTTTGAAAACATTTACACAAAAAAACAAAACAAAGGGGCGTTACCATACACATTTCTGTGTGCGTATAGAATGTTTTTGTCTTCCGAAAGCAATGGAAAACATTCCTCTCGCGGGTGAAGAGGGGAAGGGGGTGTATTTCATATTTTTACGAGCACCGCGGGGTTCGTTTCACTGTCAGTGTCATCCGCTCAGCACAAATCGTACGGGTTGAGATTATGTGCACTGAGCGAGCAAGTATCCACGTTGTCAAGTGTGAATTGTTGTGTATTACAAGTTCTTTAGTTTTTAGGTTATTTTATTTCTTTTCTTTTAAACCCAACTAAGAGGGCCCAGCAAACCTCAGGAATAATTTTGGACAATTGTTTTGAAACTCTTAAATGGTACATTAAGCTAGTGTATGAATCGCCAGTAGCCAGAAACCTTAATGTAATGCCAAGTCTCATTTCTGGTGAAATGACATCTCTTCGCCATGTTGAGTTTTTTTGCACATCAGGACGTAAAATCAAAACCAGTTCTTCAAAATCGGTTTCAGAGACGCGGAAGAAATTGCCTTCTATTCTTAATTCCTGATAAATATTAAAATTTCGAGATAGTAAGTAAGGTCTAACTTGAAATCTGTGTTTTCTCCCTGATACAATGTATACAATCGCTAAAACCGAAAGCACGTCCTCCTCGTCAGAACTCATTTTGACGTCTACACATAAAATATATTGTTTTGAACTAAAACAAAACATTTTAGCAGGAGACGGGATGTGTATGAAAACAAATGTTTTTGTGTATGGTTTTTTGTGTAATGTTTCGGAAAAAAGTTCGCAGGAGACGCGGCTTTAAAAAATTGTTGAAAATAAAGTGTAAGCTTGACTTTTGATAATGCCGCAAAGCACATCGTTCGTTTCGTACATTTAACATCTGACATTTCTCGATGAGTGAAAAAACAAGAAAAAACGTAGTTTATAATTAGTAAAATGAGTTGGGTTCTCTTCATTTTTATTTAAAACATACAAAATAAATGTTTTGACATTCGAAAACGGAAATACATCTTTGTCATTCAATATTTGAATCGCGTAGAATAGATCGTAAACTAATAATGACATTTGACATTTCGATGACGTTTGTTCATCCTGTTGACACTTTTTATAACTAGTCTTCTTCTGTGGGGAACTTAATCGACAAAAATCGATATCCTAAATTGATCGTAAATTTGATCGAGAATTTCGTGGCGGAGGAAAGAGGCGAAGTTTCGGCTCAAAAGTTGCTCAGTAGAGTTGGGAAGAACTGCCGTCAGACTTCAGTACTCAGCTAAAAGAAAACCATATGTTTTCTAAGTGATGCTGCATCCTCCGAAATGTATATTGCAAGTGTTGCCTTTGTTGACATAAACTACATTTGTACACTGCCTACCTTTTGTGCTAGAATTTCAATGCAATGAATGGAATTAATTAAAGTTCAACGGATAAATGCATTTAACTCTGCCTCAAAGTATTTATATTATACCCATGAAAGAATGTTGATAGTGAGAAAAACATTCGAGAGTTATATAGATATACCAAAAGAACAACACCCTGTAGAGAAATTAAATAAAGAATTTTTCCACTTTCAAAGAGAAGCCAGGGTTGCATTAATAATATAATTGTTTTTTGGCTCCCAAACAGAATACATCACATACTTATTACAGTAGTGGAATAAATTATGAATGTAGTTATGGTGGCGATTCCAGTTATAAGAGAGCGGTGAGCACACAACGCTACTAATCTGTTTAACGTATACTCTAGCGATATCCTCCCAGCAATGAACCACAATGTTAAAATTTCTCAATTCGCCGACGATACCAATGTAATCTCAAGTTCTACTGTCGCGACCACTGCTATAAGCCGCGTACAGCTTCAAGCCACTCTAATCGAAGATTATTGTAAAAAATGGAGAATTTAAATTAATCAAATTAATGCGACAGTCTTTTCGCGAAGAGTGCCTAAACCTTAGATTCCAAATTAACGTGGGATAAACACATCAAAGAAAGTGTAAAATCTGCAAATAAGTCAATAGTAGCACTCTACCCCATGCTAGATAGAAATAGTCATCAGACAATAAATTACTCATCTATAATATGACCATAAGGTCGGGCTTTACATACGCTGCACCCATTTGGGGTCATGCACCTCACACACACTTAGATAAACTACAAAGCCTTCAAAACAAAGTCATTCGACTAGCGTTGAATGGTTTCGTTATTTTTTTCATGAATTTCAGGAATAGAACTCTACACAAAGATACTAACATTCCTCTGATAAAGGAGCTAATTGAATCACACTCGGAAAAAATTCTACGCCGGCCTAGTTGGACATGAAAATTTAACCATTAACTCTCTGGGTCAATATAGCCGAAATGAAATTATCAAATACAAAATACCTTAAGTAATCCTCCGTAAGGAGTAGGCATTTAAATAATAAAAAATAAAAAAATTATTTGTTCTCCTCCAAGTGACAGTATAGTTTTAAGTTTCATTTCACATCGCAATAAAAATCCCTCCACGTAAAGTTTCAATAGAAAATCCATTATTGCAATTATGTTAGTCAGTAAACTCATTGTTTAGGAACTTTGTCAGTAAATAATACCCAAGTCAAAGACAGCGTTACAATATTCTCTGTGAATCAATAAGTTTAAATTATAAATATTTATATAAAACAAAAACCAATTTTAAATGTCTATAAGTACATCTGTATAAAACGCCAATTAGCAGTAATGACCCACCAATGCCCACAAATGCCCGTTAAATGAAAGGCCAAGGTGTGTTCTACCTGCAGTTCATAAATAAATCATTTATGATGTTTCTATACGATCAAATTTTTAAATCAAATACACATGATTTTGAATTACTTCGCTTTGCATCGCCTTAACTCAATTCAGTGTCGTGCTGTATGAAAACGATAGTATTTTAACTTTGAGTAGGAAATTCAATATACCTCACGTGCTTTGAAAAAATGTTTATGTTCGCTTTAGAAAATGCCTTGCTGCGGTCTTATCTTGCATAAAAACAGCGGTAAAAAGCAAAGTTTTCCTAGCAAATGAATTGAGAATGCACGCCGTCTTCCTTTGCTACCGAGATATCATTTCTAGGTCTAGCACATGTTTAGGTACTCGCCCAAGAGTTCCTTAGCGAATGAAGCCAAGTAGGTATCAACGTACATCTAGAAAAACCAGTGGGTAGGCACTTCATGGTAGAGGAAGCTCGGAAAGGGGCACCTGTTCTATTTCAAATTAATTATTTTCTTAAGAAGTTACGGTTAGAAATTATATCAAATAAAACAATCACTTACAAACCACGAATTTACTATATTACATCTTCTCAGTCTCTGTCTTGAAATGCTACACAGTATCATTTAAAATTTTAATAAATATATTTGGTTAATTATTAACTTCTTTATCATTATTATTATTATTATTATTATTTATTATTTAGACTTACACAATACATTTTATTACAAATGATAAGGTTGGCATATTAAAATTTACATTGTTAAAGTTCCTATTACGTATGTCCATACAATATCTTAATAATTTTGTCTGGGATGAGAGGGCTTCTAATGGCAACTAATGAATGTATGTTTGACTAATAAGAAAAAAGTGTGTGGAGAAGCGTAGAGGACTTATGTAATCAAAAGTTAAATTTTTTTTTAATGTAAATGTACCAGACGTATTCTGGCACACAAGCGAACTGTAGAGACCGGCTGATCCCAATCTACGAAGCGGGCTGGAGGGGAGGGGATGGCGACCTATCGTTCCTTTTGCAAGGAGGAAACGACAACGATTTTGTATCACTTTGCTTTTGCACAAAATTCCTTTTTGTGCAAAAACTCCAGCGGCTGTACAAATCCGTTTGCATAATACACACTTTTGTGCAAACTCGGATGCTGCTCTGCGTGCCTTGTCCGTGGTCATTCGATAGTCTGATTCCGTGAGCGTTGGTATTCTGGGGGGTGGTCCAAGAGTCAGCGGGGGGTCAGAGAAGAAGAAGGCAAGTCAGTTTCAAGAAGAGCGAGGTAGAGCGGTCGGTGGAGCAGAGGTGACGTCGGTTCGAGCGTCGCTGGATGACTGACAATTTGCTCGTTTTTGGCCTGTATACAAATACCAACTACTCACGGCGCCATCGACACAAAAATCTGCATCGAGCAGCGCCGTGAAAGTTTTACCCGACATTACCGTCTCCCTCCCACCGCGTCATCTCGCTCTGTCATCTTTATTCCATTCTAAGTCCGAGTGGTCTGGGGGAACAAGCTCATCCACAGACCACCCGTAGTCACATATACAAAAAATCGGAAATCGGGCCTGTGTGCGAACAGTGAAGCAACATTTATTTTCCACACGACCCGATTCCCTTACAAGTTACAATTATTCTTATAAGCTATAAGGCGGCAAGATGTCCGACACAGAAAATCAAATTTAATAGTGTAATTATTAAGTTCTGCAAGTATTTTTAGTTTATTATTGTGACAGCTGTTTCGGCCTTTTAGCCCATTTTCAAACTGTTAATCCACATTGTGACGAATTATTTATATGATTTTATTTACTCCCACCCCGTTCTAATTTGGACGGGTTTTAAAAAAAATAATGATTTACTATCGCTAAAACCGATTTAGTTAGAAAACAATTAAAATTCTGAATTCTGCGAAGTTTTCACACTTATAATGTGTTTCCTCGTATTTAACTGATAATGTTTTATTAATTGATTTATTTCAATGTGTTTTGATTATGTGAACATACTGAGAAGCAGTGAATATATAATTTTCCTTACTTTATTAATTAATGTAATATTAGGATCATTCGTTCGTTTGTTAATTTCTAATTGTTGAAGTAAATTTAATCTTAGGCCCTTTCTTTCTATATGTAAGGGTTTAGGTTTGTTGTTGTCAAGCAGGACGTGATTATTTACTAAGAGATTAATATGTCTACACTCGGGTAATTGAATTATAGACGATTTCTTTATAAGACGTTTATTTTCAGACTTCAGTTCAAGTTATACGATAGACAGCCCAGCCGACCAGCCCGCCACAATGCTACCAACCTAAACATCGTATTTTCGTTCTCACAATTACCAACATGACAGATACATAACAGAAATGTTCTGCGAATTATGAAAAAGTGCTTTTATTTTTATAACATCTTATATGTTCTTTGAATCTAGTTAAGAAAGCCATTCCCCTCTGCCCTATGTAGGTAGCGTTGCAGTCGGAGTGGTCACGGAGTGGATTTAGAATGTCTAAACTCATGGACTGTACCAAAACCTCATTCAGGCTTTGACTTGAACATTCTCACAAATGAATATATTTTTGTCATTGCTTCATTCATGTATAATATATGTGCTGGACTTTTTATGTAGCTCCTGTTATTTCGTTTCGTGTTATGTATTTTGTGAAATTGGACAATTGGCCCGCAAATGAAAAATAAAATAAAATACATTGCATGCATTAATTTGACCATTGTCATTTAAAACAATACTTTGAGCTTCTTAATGGTGATAGCGGGCGATTCTGAGGGTATCTAAACCCCTGAGCGAGGCTCAAGTGGAAATAAAGATTTTTCTGCATTTTCCAAAGTCAGTAAATTGCTCTTTCACTTTTGTCACGGAGATCGATCAAATGGTAGAAATAATTGAAGTTTCGGAGTAATCAACAGTATTCAATAAACAAAACGTAATAATAGTAGCAACGGTTGGATAACTTCTATAGCGCCGTTTTAGTGGGAAAATAACCTCAAGGGCGCTTTACAACTAACTCATGTAACCTATAACTTACACTTATATCTAATTCCGTACAGCTAAGATTTATTACTAGTAGCTTACAAGTAAGACTTATAACTAGTGACATACAACTAAGGCTTATAACCAGCAACTAACTACTGGGACTTCTAATGGACTTCCATGGAAAACGGGTATTCGGCGTGTAGGAATAACATGTCATTTTTTCTTCATATTCAAAAGAATAGGTGAATTTTGAATTTTCGTGGGCTGTGTACATTCGATTGCCGATTTTTTTTGTTTGTTATGTTGGTAAACATATGTTTATCATACGTTAGCATAGGTTTGTTTTTGACAACTGGAAAGGTTAGTCACGTTTTTGTGTGTTCTTCGATTTTTTACTTTTGAAAAAAATGGATCAAAGAATATGATAAATTCACCTTTTCTTTTGAACACACCTCGTATAAATAAATACTTTTCGAAAAAATTCAAAAATAACCTATTCTTTTGAACACACCTCGTATGACTTATAGCTAGTGATTTACAAATAAGACTTATACTGCCATGGTAAGTAAGAACACAGTACTTATCAAAATTAGCAAAGATGAGTTGAATATGGGAAGTTACTAAGTATCGAATTTCGTATATTTTACATAAGACGTAATTTAATATTACTCGTTTTTGTATTAAAAAAAGATGATGTTGTTTTTGATGCTATTGCAATTTCACCAATGTGGTGAGTAAAAACGCAGTATCTCCATGTCTGTAAGTAAAAACACTGTTCCTACGTTGAAGTTACTGAGTTTATACCTACACTCGTGAAGATGCTGTGTTTTTATCAACCATCTTGAAATCATTCTCCCGCTTGCTTTAGCTAGCAACTAATTACTGAGACTTATAACTAGTGACTTAAATCTAATACATATTTATGACCAACTGGGTATTAATACTCAATACTGCTACATGACTTACTTAAAACTAAAAACTTACAACTATCATACACGTTTACATTTATAAATACCTGTTATATGATTATTGGCCGTGCTGTAAGTGGTATAAAGAAGTTGAAGTGTAAGAAATTGTTCTAGCAGAATCGAGTACGTAGTCAAGAAGATAGGTAAACAGATATATAAGTATTTTCATATGAAGCGGCAACTCGGTGATGTGACATTATAATTTAAAAATAAAACAATAACTTTTATTTTTTTATTTTTTATTTATTTAATTTTACAACAGAAAAAAATACAATTCAAAAAGTCCCGATAAACTACCTTTTTTAGTTAGTCTAACGTGGGCTTGTTATTTAAAACAAAAAATTTACAGACAAGGTTACAAAATATGTAAAATAAAAACATAAAAACCAAATGTAACAACCTTAAAACATAAATATTTATAAAGAATATTATTCTAAAATATTTCTGCAAAAATATAAGTATATTTGTTTACATCAGTTTTATTTTATACTTTTGCCGACCGGGTTTCGCTACTACCGTAGCTTCTTCAGGGCAGTACAGTTGTATACCTTCGGCAAAAGTATAAAATAAAAGTGATATAAACAAAGTTATAGCTTTATTTTTAAAAGATATATAAAGTTTTAGCAGTGTAGGTTTTTGTTCACTTACATCACATATGTGTTGCAGGTATTTTGTTCACTTACATCACATATGTGTTGCAGGTATTTTGTTCACTTACATCACATATGTGTTGCAGGTATTTTGTTCACTTACATCACATATGTGTTGCAGGTATTTTGTTCACTTACATCACATATGTGTTGCAGGTATTTTGTTCACTTACGTCACGACTCTTGATGCGTCTCAAGCATCTGATTACATTGATCGTGTCATGTCTTCTTGGATAGTAACGACTATCCTCTTATCCTCTTCTTCCATTCACTTACTTTCACGTCACATATTCACGCGTCACGTCTTTCACGCCTCAATCGTAACTCATAAAGGGTTCACCCTTGGAGGAATTTATCACACAGTTTAACTAAACGGCACAAAATAATTGTATGTGTATCATTATCAATATAATAAAATAATCACGTTCGTCTCCCCTTTTCCATTTGTTCTAATCCCCTTTCCACAAAATATCTCCATTTCCAGACGGTTTAAATAAAATGAAACTCCCTATATCTTTAGTTAGTTCTCCGCGGCACCTCCTCATTTGTACCACTCCAGTAAATACTACACTCCCGGGGAGCGGAAACGACCTGCCGGAATTTCTTTCAGTAGCTTCGGACGGAAGATCGGGTCGGGCCGATAGTGTTGAATAATTGCAAATGCCCCGCGAGTTGAATCCGGAGCGACGGCAAACACCGAGGATTAATCTTATCGCGAGGCGAGGAGCGAGGGACGGGCGGGCTCGTCCGATCCCTGATGCCTGATGCCTGATGCCTGACGCCCGGAGGGTTGTGTCACGCAAGTCCATTTGACAGCTTCAATAATAATATTACATAAAACTTGTATTTTAACAAAGTATTATGGTAGAACTGAAAAATGAATACTAATAAAATACAAGAGAAGGTAAGTAATAAGGTCATTTTAAAATACGTTGAAAAATCAACTCCGTATAACTCAATTTTGAATGCCGAAGAAGACCAAAGTCCGTTTGCCATATGTCCGTATGCAAACAACGGAAATGTCACCATGTCCGTTTCCCACCATCTCCATTAGCCACCATGTCCGTTTGCCACTATGTCCGTATGCAAACTTGTCCGTTTGTCACCGTGTCCGTTTCCCACCATCTCCATTAGCCCCCATGTCCGTTTTGCCATCATGTCTATTTGTACACCATGTCCGTGTGCCACCATGTCCATTTTGCCAGCATGTCTGTTTGCACACCATGTCCGTGTGCCACCATGTCCGTTTTGCCAGCATGTCTGTTTGCACACAGTGTCCGTTTTTCACCATATCCGTTTGCCAGCATGTCTGTTTGCCATCATGCCCGTTTGCCAGTATGTCTGTTTGCCCCCGGGTCACTCTACACTGAAGTGATAAAACGAAAGAAGTGTATTGTGGGCGTGTCCTTGCGCCGTAGTATGCCCAATGTTCCCTTACGTCTGCTGAAATTGATTCAAAAATTCAAATACCAATATACTTTCTCGAGCGGATAAACAATTATTTCATTGCTCCGTCCGTTTGGGGCCGAGATGTAAAAATATCTCAAATAAGCTGGTGACATCAGTTTTATTAGAAATCGGCTTAGATAACACCTGTGGATTATATGTTTAGTGGATGCACTAGTTCAAGGAAACGAATATCGAGTTGTTCCATCATTGAATTTGTACCATATATGTATTTTCATTAATACATTTTTTAAATTCTTCTTTCGAGTGGTAGGAGTCACAAAATGGATCGAATAAGAAGCTCAATGATCCGGTACGATCTAAACATCGAACCAATGCTACCCTTAATAGAAAAGTCGCAACTGAGGTGGCTTGGGCACGTATTAAGAATGCTAGAAGGTCAAACTCCGCGGAAAATTCAGAGTGCTATTCCAGAGAGAAGACGTCTGGTGGGCCGCCCAGACACAGGTAGAAGAAGCAACTCCGAGGAGAGGATGGACCTACTATGGACGGACACACCCGCGAATCGCCCGAGTGCGAACCCATCGCTTTAGACTACTCAGTCACGGATATTTGGTGTATTTTGTTGAAATAAATTAATATTCTATGCAGTTGGTTTGTAAATGTGGGCCGTGAAATACCTTATTTTGTCTTCCATCCTCCACCAGAATTCAATATAATAATAATAATTATTTGAAACACACGTTATTTTACAAAAATATTTAAGAAAGCTTTGACTGCCCAACTAGGAACAAATCCAGTTTTAGGACAGTCAAATTGACAAGTTTAGTTCATATTAATATACATAAACGAGTACACGAAAAAATATAACAGAATCCAAAAAGCAAATTAAAAAAAAGAACTTTTTTTTGTTTGTTTTTGTTTTCAAAGTATGAAATGCATTTTTAAATTTAGTGAAGAGTAATAATGAATTACATATTAAGGTTTTATTAAAATTGTACACATCTATTAATCAGCAAATGTTTGCTTTTCACCCTTCCTAAACGGAGAAGCCAAACATTGATTATTTTACGTAGGTATTATGTATTATATTACCATGTATATAATTGTATTATAATTGTCTGCATAAACTTTTGATTGATTCGAAGTAGAATAATTCGATAATTCCCATCGCTTTTCATTTATCCCTCGTTCAGATGTACAAAATAACTTCTTCGCACTTAAAAGATTAACTTAGGTTTATCATTTCAATTAATTTTTCCTCTAAAATATTCCATACTTTCTGACTCACTATTTACAAAGCTTATTTGTGTAATGCCCCACTTCATCGACCCCAAAAAAAAACAACACCAGCGGGTATGGGATAGCGCCGCAGGCAAAAAAAAACTCTACGTTCAGTGTCAAATATCTTTAAAGTGAAAGATACATGTTTGGAAGGAGAAGATCACCATACGTTTCATTAATTAAGAATAGTAGATATTAGTACAAACACACGAATTAACTACATATAAAATCAATGTGTTGACATATGCGCCGGTCTTACCGGTTTTTTGAGTTGTTCGTTTTATTAACAACAACAAAAAAAATTATAAATGTTAACAATAAATATTGATTACCGCATTGCCCCCCAATTATGCAGTTTATTAGTAAATCTGATTACTTTGTATATTATTTTATTAACCACGGATTAGAATGATATGATAATCGTATTATAGTTTTGAGTATCGCGGTCAGGATCGACGTGAACACAGGACTCGTACAGATCTATTATTTATTTATTTGATTATATGTCCATCTGGGCTTTTACATGCATTTTAAAACAAATAAAGAACTATCACAAATTATAAGTACATAGAAATTTTAAACCATCGTAATGAACAATTTTTAAAAAACTTTTGACATGGTCGAGGGGTAAGGCTTTCGACTACGAATCAGAAGGTCGCGGGTTCAAATCGTAAGTAAGTAAGTGCGTAAGTAAATTTAATTTAATTAATCTGTGTTGTTTCACAATTAATTAATTAAAAAATAATATACAGTATATTTGCGCACGTTCCAGAGTGACAGATACTCTCAGTATCGCCCTGGTGAAAGACCACCATTCAGAATTGAAACGTTGCTTGAAATGGCTTTTAGCCGTGTTTGGTGACCAAAAACTATTATCAAATTATTTTAAAAAATATATTTATATTAAGTCCACAAAATCACAATAGTAAAAAAAATTCAAATACACTTCATATAATATTATGTAATAACAACACAGTTTAACAAGCGCTGAAATCGCAACAGCTGCGAATAAAAAATGATATCTGGGCTTCCCCACTTGAGTCTATTGCGTCATAAGTATCAGCTAATGACTAAAATAAAAATCAACGATCTTCGCATTTTATTTCATTTTTTGACAAAGAAAAAAAAACTAGCGTCCGTCGTCTATGTTTAAAATTAATTTACAATTCTTCCTTGAAAATAATGATGACTTTTAGCAATGTTTTGAACTAGTGAAGAGTTCATAATGATATATGTATTATAGTGACACCTATCCGCTACACCGCAAAGCTAATATTACAGAAGAAATTACAAGTTTAAAACGCGTTTTTTGTATATGAAGTTGAAGGTCACGGAAATGCACAAAAATGTGCGCCCCGCCGCAACGTAAGGTTTCCGCAACGCGCAAATATGTGCACACCGTAACCAATGTGTTAATGATTCTGTATAATACAACTAGGTCCAAAATAATTCTCCTGTCAGACAGCGTAATCAGATGCCACCGATTCATCAAACTTACATAATTAATATTTTCAATTGTAATTTTTATTTTAAAATTTATATACCTTGCTTTTGTATTCCTTCCATACATGTTTCAAACATGCTTTCTGGCTACAGAAATAAAAATTCCAAAGAAAATGAAAAAAAAGGCTTTTTTATATATATATAGATGAATGTTTGTCTGTCTGTCTGTCCTCGATGTTCTCGAAAAATTACTTGACCGGTTTCGCTGAAAATAGTAGTTTGTTCTTATTAGTGCCGGTAAGGTTTAGAGAGTAGTTTGAATGAAATCCAATATGTAAAACTGTTGGTATAACGTTTTAAAATTAGTATGAAAAACTTTGAACCCGCCATGTTGTATTTAGGTTAGCCCATATAAAAATTCGAAAGAAGAAGGTTTGTTTGGGTAGAATATTTTCAAAACGGAAAACACACTCGTACTTAAGAACTTTATTATTAAGCTATATTTTGAAAAAAAAAATGTTTGGAATGAAATGAAAATTTCAATTTTTTTGTTGTTCATTATTTAGAGATAGTAATAGTCGTCACAGGGGATTAATTTCGCTGTAAAATTAATTATGGCACCCAAACGATAAGCAAGAATTCACAACTTCATAACTATATTAAAAAAAATCCGAGCAAGGCCGGGTACATATCAGCTAGCAGTACACTCCTTAAAACTTTTCGAATAATTGTAAAATCTTTTCGAATATTCGAATTAGAGGATCGTGAACATCGTAATGAAGGACTTAGCAAGCCAAGGAATCGAACGTACGACGACCGGGTGGGACCCAAACGCGATGCCAACTCAGCCACTGACCTGTCTTGAACTTGAACTTGCTGTCACCTTTTGTCTAAAAAACAATACGAAGACAAAACGATATTTCTCAGTGACGTCACAATCCCAATGGTCAATACCTTAATAGACAAACTGAAATAGTCATGTGTTTTTTACATGCTGTTTCTTCCGACAATTTGTGAAACATATTTCTTTGAGGCGACTTCTCTTAAATCTTATTTGTGTTTGCTATTTGAATACCAAACTTCCCTTTCACAGATTTCCCGAAAACGTACCTCGTTAGAGTAACTCCGATCCTCCAATACAATTACCGACAGGGGGCGTCATGCATTTCAGATCTATTCGGTATGCGAAGGCGGCGAAGTTAATTACTTTTTCAGTGTCAGAAGTTTTCCCATCAGAATTTGTGTTTAATACTCTACACTTCTCGGAATAATCACTTTATTTCAAGTGCGGCATTCACAACCACTCCGAGACACTCGAAGTTGAGTTATTTATTTCTATTGTTTTCAGAGCCCAGGAAACCGACTTGTTCTGTTAATTTTAATGAGAATGATCCCACTCCTCATGGATTAAAATTTGTTTTCGTTGAAATCTTTCAGATTATATTATTTGTCTTTGCTAGATTCTCTTGAAGGCACTTAAGAAGTTATTGTCTCATTAAATACTATGTAAGAATCTTTTAGTAGCGTCTTGATCATAGACCAGCATTTATAAGTAATTAAAAACAAGTTAGAAAAGGATTAAGCAGCGTAACTTCAACTACTGGTCAACTTCAAGTGGAATCAATGACTGTCTAGTACACTTTGATAGAATCATCCCCTCCAATGATTGAGGTGCATGGATTGAGTATCTCTGACCGGCTCACGAAATCGGGCTTTATCGAAACTATAGTAAATATTTTCAAAGGTTTAAATCATTATAAAGTTTTTAATAAAATAAAAAAATCACATTCAAATTTATTGCACCGTGAATTGACAATAAAAAAAATACAAAATAAAACAAATGTTTTGTTTTTAACCACTAATTTATTTTTAAATCATCACCAACCGGTTTCGCTTATCTCAAGATTTGTTAGGGTAAAATTTAAAACAAAACAAAAATATATAATAATAATATCTTTATTGTAACTAAGTTTAACTATAACTAAAATAGATGTATGATAAAGTATACAGTGGTTTATAAAGGAGATATGTAAAAAAGGAAAATAGAAAATAATATAATAACAGTAGGTAATATGTAAAGAACAGAAATGCACAGTTATAAGTTGAAGTTTCACATAACCCGCCTCACTAGGCTAGCCTGTGTTGAGGCAGTAATTTTGCATATTATTTTATAATTTTATAATACCTATGAATATACACTTACATTAAGATATGTTCCGTAAATGGTTAAATAAATAAGAGTGGAATATACTCTCAGTATCGCCCTAGTGAAAGACCACCATTCAGAATCGAAACGTTGCTTGAAATGTCTTTTAGCCGTGTTTGGTAACCTGATCTGAATAGCCAGGTATTTTCCCATCTTCCTCTTCCCCTTCTACTTCCCCTCCCCAATAGCTTCAGAATCACAACATTCCCAAATTGGGAATGCCATAGTCGCACTGGTTCCAGACGGTTGGGAGCAGTTGTGACTCTTGTGCGGTATTCATATAAAAAAAAATCAATAACTTCGAAATTGGGTGAGTGCACCGATAAATGCCCTATCATTACTTTTAATTCAATTTTTTACACTGTGCTTGATTTTTTTTGTGAATCATGTTTTTTGATGCTAACTGGAAGAATGTTGAAAATTCTTATCGCAAAGTACCTAAAATTTCGTTGCCCAAAAGTAGTATGAGCTACAGGAATTTGGAATAATTCTTTGTTAGTATTTATAGTAATGCCAGTGTTTAGTCTTTTTTCATAGTATTTACGTTTGTTTGTATAAATATGAGTGATAATTGTTTTAGCGTAAATCTGCTGAATGTCAAATACTCTCATTATGTTCAAGATTGAGGGAGAATGTTGACATAGGTGAGATATAGAGAGAGAATAAGGAGATAAAATATGAAATGAAACAATGGAATGGTGAGACAGATATATGGTTACATGTAATATTATGGGAAAACACATCAAAAAGAAAGAGACAGAACCTCAAGGGAGGGAAGGATTAAGAATAAGTTTATTTGTTTATTTATTCACGCCCCATCATCTTTTTCCGAAAAGCTGGAGGTTCTATATAAGGCTAGCAGATTCTTTAATAGTGACCAACTACTGACTCTATTCTACTACCCTGGATTAAACAGTTGTGTTTGGTAAAAACCTCTGGGGTATAGTCTCCAAATATTTGTTTAACTTTTTTGAATCTGTGCAGATAATGGCGGTTGGTCCGAGTTACAATTTATATTTTCGTCTTTTGTTGAATGGAATGCATTTGGAATGAAGCTACCGGTATTCGCCATTCTTCCCTCATTTAATTCAGATCTTTTCAAGACTTGCACCAACCAAACTACGAAGTACCAAACCCTTAGTTGTTTCTGTAGTACAAAATAATTTCATACTATGATTGAAAATATAGATCCTGGCATACCCGTACTCTTTTCTTCATACGATTTCATACATCGTATCATACAAACATTACGTTATTCTGACTTTTGATCTGAATCATGAGTTTGATTCGATTAATCGTGCTGTCTTCTTGGGGCGTCTCCGACTCCATCGTTTATCCGCTTTTCATGTCAAAACCATCTAAGTCTCCCTTTCAAAATCTTGTTCATTACAATGAAATCATAATAACATTATTTTCATAAAACTCGGAATAGAAATTTCTCAAGATTGTAAAGATTTAAAATTTTAATATTCATAAAATTATTTGAATATCTGGAAGTTTTCCTTACAAAGCCCGGACAAGATTGATGGGATTAGGCAAACGAATGTTAATTTGGATATTTTAACATAAATAAGGACGAAACGCAAACGAAAGATGACAGTCATCTTATTTGCAAAGTGTATATTTTACTCTCTTCTTCCTCTTCCTGTCTCCTCCTTCCTCAATGCAATTATGTAATTGCATTATCCTCTTATACAATGGACCAGCCTACTTTGTTCTCTGGGATCGGGATGTAGAGATGAGAGTGGACTCCTTTTGTTATAACATGTCGTCTAAGGGACGGTTTTATAATTAAATTAATTATAAATAAATTTAGCCGACAGCTGTCCATCCGATAGTCGTATGTAGATTACAGGCTATGTTGTAACTAACTTTGTGACCGAAAGGTTAAGTTCTTTAGCTCCGGATCCAGAGCTCGTTGGTTTGAAACTCGGCGTGTGCAATAAAACAGATTATCCTTGGAGTCTCCGTCGGAATCTACACATTGCTTGCCATGAGATTAATTTAGGAAACAAACAGAAGTTATAAATAAGTCTGTAACATAATTAATTGTTGGTATTATGTACTATAATAACTCTATGACTACTTCTATAAGATTGTCTCTGATATAATATATAACATATATTATAACCTCCGCCTGTCACTTACTTGTAAAACGATGGTCAACGAGAATGGTCAATAAATGTGAATTTCATTTACGTATCTATTATCTACTATTTGCGTATCTAACACCACAATACAACAATAAAAAAATAATTTATTCTAGACAAATCATAGCACCTACATAACATTACAGACAATAAAATAAATACACATTAGATATATGTAAATTTAAATACAGTTCAATCGTTACAATCATCAACATAATGAATGTGAGCATGATTTTAAGAAATGACAGTACACGTGAATGCATATGTCCTATTAAAAACAATAAATTAACAATAGATAACAGTAGAACTTTTACATAATTTAAAGAATCAATTGAGTTAACTCAATTTTTAAAATTTATTTTGTACAAAAGAAAAAAAATACAATGCAAATTTGCCTAACGGGGGCTAGTTATTCAAAACTCAAAATTTACAGTTAATGTTACAAAACATATATCTATATAAAATAAAGATACTAAAAAAACGTATATAACAAACTAAAAACATTTTTTATTTCAGCGGGTAACATATTTTAACTGATTTCATATGATTTCAAGTTACAAATGAAAATGTCTACATCTTGTAGATAAAATGTCTATATTTTGTCACCAGATCTGAATAGCTAGGTGTTTCCCAACCATCCTATCTCTCATCTCCCCTCCCCCACTTTACTACTTTTGGTCTCGCAATATAAATATCTCTTTTGGGGTTGCCATAGTCCCAATCACAAAGGATCCCGGGAATCAAGACTCTACTGCAGCATTCACACAAAAAATGTGTATTAAATACATTCTTTACATATCAATAACCATTACCTATCTAACTTCACATATCCATTAAATTAAATGTTATGTAATATATGTACGTTTTATCTGTTGTACTATGTTTATTTTCTTATACATTATATACTGTGAATTAAGCTTGTTAATTTTACTGTCCTAAAACGGGAACTTTCCAGTTGGACAGTCAAAGCGTTGTTAATATAATTTTTTCTGTTGTAAATAAAAAAAAACTATATAATAATAGATAGTACGTCCAGCTTTTGACATTTTCCGTACATTGAGATGGCAATTACTAATTATACGAATAAACATACGAATTAATGCCATCTAGCGGCGGGGGTTGTACGGGTTGGTTGTCTGTTATCCGTGCTGATGAATATTATGTGAAATATATTTTTCATTTCAGGGAAATAATGTACATAAAACGAAAATTCAAAAAATTAAATATTAGGCAACCTACATATTACGACTTTACAGCTTTTTCGCTCATACATAAAAAAATAGGCTAATAGATTTGTATTAACAGTTATAAGTGTAATTTTAATTTACAAAATCGTGTAATCTGTATTGTTTTATATTCCTCTACAAACATACTATTTTTTAATTTTATTTTTTGGGAATGATCATTTTGGTTTTGTTTGTACTTACAAGTTGAACTTGTACACTTTTCTACAAAATTTTGGTATATGTGTAATTACTGTAGATCTTTGTTTATTGTTTTGTGTTGTTGTATTATTTCTACTTCAGTTTTAAATCAGTTGTGTAATGTAAATTTTTCTCTTGTCATAAAATGAGTTTTTTTTAACTATGTAGAAAGACAAAAAGAAAGTGAGAAATATTCTTTAATTTCTTATTTTTTTGCTTCACTTTTTTTAACATTATCATTTTTTAACGTTTTAAGAGGGAAATTAAAATATTTAACCACATCCGGCATTTTTTTTTCAATATTAAAATCTAACACAAATCTAGTGTTGATATTATTTACAGAAAATCTTAAGTAAATTTAGAATTATTTACTTTCACTCGCAGAATCAACTTTATGGTATGGAATAACCATTTGGGGAGATTCTTGCAAAACTAAATAAAATTATGTACAATTGGTCCAAAATGGGGATCCACTTCGTAAAATTCCAACGAAATGACGCACTCCCTATGCGGGTGGCGAAAACGTTGAAATTCCCGCTTAACATCGGCTGTATATTTCGATTTACAAATTTTTAAACCAAAACTACATAATAGTTAAAATAACATATTTCCACAGAAATGAAACATATTTTTGTGGTAAAGAATTTAACTCTCTTGCCGGCGCAGGCCTTATTATGGTACAGAATATTGATTCAGCATATATCGGACTCTGAATATAAGAGGAAAGTGGAGCATGAGCACAGCACTAGATTCACAAAGAAAGAAGGCATGCTTGTACCAACATATAATAATAAATACGGACACAATACTAGCTGATGTGTACCCGGCCTTGCTCGTGATTTTTTTTTTGGAATAAAGTTATGAATTTGTGAATTCTTGCTTGTCATTAGGATGCCATAATTGATTTGACAGCGAAAGTAACTATCTCCAAATAAAGAAACATCCATTTGAATATTTTATTTCATTCCAAACGTTTATTTTTTCAAAATATATTTAAATCACAAAGTTCTTAAGTAGGTATGTACTTATGTTTTCCATTTTGAAAATATTCTACCCAAAAAAACCTTCTTCTTTTGAATATGCAATCTGTGGCTAACCAGAGTGTTATATCTATGGGCTAACCTAAATAAAACATGGCGGGTTCAATGTTTTTCATACTAATTTTAAAACGTTACAGCAACAGTTTTACACATTGCATTTTATTTAAACTACTTTATAAACCTTCCCGGTACTAATAAAAACAAACTGTGATATTTTCAGCGAAACCGGTCCAGTAATTTTCAAGAACATCGAGGACAAACAAAAAAACTTACATTGATTTTTATATACGTAAATGTTACCAGGGAATACTTAAAAAATGTGAATTGCCAACAAGAGTCAGATGTTGAAAAAAAAATTTACTCTTTATTATATATTAGGCGCTTATATCAATCTGTAGTTTGTATTATGTGTAGCAAATATAGTATATATCAATTTCTTTGGATGTGTCAGTCGTTATACAGTGTTAGTAATTTTTGTTAAAATCGAGAACAGATATACAGACTAACATTCATGTATATATATATACATAGATTCAAGATACATTTTTTTCCCTTGCTAATCCTTATTGCAAAATCATATATTTATGGCTGGTAACGCATTTAAACTAACTGCCCGTCACTCTTCGATTATCTTTCAACAAAGCTCCAAAATATCTAAACTTATATTTCTTAAGCGAGAACTTGAACATTTTATGTTTGTAAAGAAAAAACTGATTTAATTAGAGATGCTGTGCGAAGTTTCAACAATTTATTTTGTCAGATTGAATAATGAAATTGAGAAACTGTATTAATCGTCAGCATCCATAAAAACACACTTTGCATTTTAATTTTTTTTTTCATTTTTATATGAATACCGCACAAGAGTCCCAACTGCTTCCAACCGTCTGGAGCCAGTGAGACTATGGCATCCCCAATCGGGGAATGTTGTGAGGCTGAAGGTATTGGGCAGGGGAAGGAGAAGGGAATAGGACGGTTGGGAAACACCCGGCTATTCAGATCTGGTCACCAAACACGGCTAAAAGCCATTTCAAGCAACGTTTCAATTCTGAATGGTGTTCTTTCACCATGGCGATACTGAGAGTATCTTCCACTCTGGATCGTGCGTAAATATACTACATATTATTTTTAAACAAATTAATTGCGAAACGGAAAAAGATTATTTAAATAAAATTTACTTGCCCACGCCGGGATTCGAACCCACGACCTTCGGATTCGTAGTCGAGAGCCTTACCCCTCGACCATGGAGGCCGTCATGTTACTAACTCAAGAAATACCACGAATGATTTATCTGTAAATTCTGTACGGGTAATTAGGTAAATGTATAAGGTTTCAAAAGACAATAATCCTCAAAGTGTAATATTTTAAATTCTATGTGAAATATGTAGCTACTGGAAAATTAGGAGAAACTTTCAAATAGCTTTTACTAGATTTTAAACTGCAACTTTTTTGGAATGTATTTCACGGAATTTAAAGTTTACAGTTTGAGAATTTTTGTCTTTTGAAACCTTATACATTTTCCTTATTACCCGTACAGAATTTACAGAAAAATAATTTGTTGTATTGCTTGAGTTAGCAACCTGCAAAGTGATGTTTCGGGCTATTTATGAGTGCTGGCACTTAACCTTTGGAACGCTAGACTCCCGTGGCCTAACATTTCCGTAGTATGCAGTGGTTAAAATTTTCGTCGAGTAAATGTTTTTGCTATAACTTTCTTGTTTTTTTGCGAAATTGTGCTTTTGTAAATTGTACCGTCTTAAAAGATAATATTTAGATATTCATAAAAATAAATAAATTATATATCATAAGAAGTTTCCCCAGTTACTTTTATTCCATATATATATGAAAGGAGAGTATGTCTTTACGTTGCCCATCGGATATGCCGGTGCTCAACGGATACACATTTTGCGTATCCGATGGGTAATCTCGGCGCACTAGAAGTTAAAGCGAATTGAATTTGATCTAATCTTTTTCTTACTACTACTGGAGATTTTTTTTGGATTAAAGTTATGAAGTTGTGAATTCTTGCTTGTCGTTTGGGTACCATAATTGATTTGACAGCGAAAGTAATGCCTTGTGACGGCTATATATACTATCTCTAAACAAAGAAAAATTCATTGGAAAAGTTTATTTCTTTCCAAACATTTATTTTTAAAAATATATATCTAATTAAGTAGGCACCTACTTGTGTTTTCCATTTTGAAAATATTCTATCTAAACAAACCTTCTTCTTTTGAATATGTAATCTGTGGCTAACCAGAGTGGATTATCGATGGGCTAACTTCAATACAACATGGCGGGTTCAATGTTTTTTATACTAATTTTAAAAAGTTATAGCAACAGTTTTACACATTAATTCGAACTACTCTCTACAGTAATAAGAATAAACTGGGCTATTTTTAGAGAAACCTGTCAAATAATTTTCGAAAAAATCGAGGATAGACAGACATTCATATTTATATATAGAGACCTGCATGATTCGTGGACATTGCACACATAATCGATATTAGTCCACCGTCTAGGTACTCCGCCTGGGAACTATCACTGGATAACTAACACCTCTGCCATAGGTCACCTCAAGTGGTTAGTTACGTTTGGTGACTTAGCAGGGGTGCACGGGTTCATGGGGGATGAGGTTTGTCTAGATCTTGGCTGTGGATGCGTCTGCCCATCAGTTCGGGAGAGGTCGTTTAAGGGAGACCTCTTGACCTCTCCAGCTGGACTCTTCGCCTTGCACCACGGTGGGTTGGAATGATTAATACATCCGGCACTCCTGGATACACCGAATCCCCGATTTCCACCTACTCCTCATACCCTTTCCGTCCCAGAACATCCTCTCCTTCTTTTCCTCTAAAAGGTCCTCCACACAGCATCCTCAAAGAAAATATAGGCCTTGAGTGAAATTATTTATCCTAGGGCGTCCTGTGTGGAGTTAGGTTAAAAAAAAAGTTGTGCAGAATTATATGGCGGTTCATTCTCACCGCATACTCTTGCAGAGAAGTGGCATGATGGTTAATTAGTTAGTCCGTAAGCATAGGAGACCAAAATGCCATTTACATTTTTTAATCAAAATAAACTCCAATAAATAAAGTTTCTAGGGTACATTCTGATACACCCTGTGCGGTGTAAATAAACTATTTCAAATGAGACAAAAATGAAAAAAATAAAAGCGTATTTTAGATTGAGGTTTCAGGGTACGCTTTGAGAGTTATTATCCAGATACGTCAAAGATTTAAGCACACTGTTATGGGACGAGAGTAACGAACACCAACTGCCAAGCACCGAAGAAAATATCACATCGTTTGTTTACATTAAAATGACCGTCCGAAGTTTTAAAACGATTTTTCATATCGTGAATTATTCACCGTATATTGAGCACGTTGTTGTTCTTCAGTCTATTAGCCTACATTCTCTCCATAAACATTGCTCTGGAGCCAAAACATCGCTTACTTTTGCGCAAGCCGGCATCCAAATTGGCTACCACTTTAAGCAATAAGAGTACGACTACAAATAGTGTTGATGAAACATGAAATGCGAGCCAAATTCATTTTCATTTTTCTGCATGCCAACACAATAATAATATTAATTGATAAACTAAAGTTTTTAAGACAAGATTTTTGTGCATAGCGCAAAGGGTAACAATTATTTTTATAAACAATAATTATTAGTCTGAAAGACTCATCCAAATTGAAAAAAACCTTTCGAGAAAAGACAAATGTCGCCGACAGGAATCAAACCTGCACCCTTCTGATTGCCGGTCAGATGCTCTACCGTTGAGCTCGTCGGCTTATCGCAAACCCGCCAAGTTAATCAATATATACTAGTGTTTCATTCAATAATTACTGTTTTTTATTATATTTCACCTGTAAACAACCAACTTTATTAGTATGAGAAAGGCTTGTAACGGCTAAATCCCTCAATAGATGGCAATTTTCACCAATAAAATGTAGACATAATTTGTCTCGACGCCAAAATAAAATTAAATACTAAACTAAACTCTACAACAAAAGCACACTCTCCTTCAAAAATCACAACAATAATAAATTTAAAAATCAAATGAAACGCTGGATACGTTACATAGGGAGATTTGAAATAGGAAATATATTAACACCTACAGTCTAACAGACTAACACCGAAACTACTCAACTGCAATTAAAACACCTCACCTATTATTCACCTACTAATATTTTGTAAATGAAATCCCAATGAGGGTATTATTATTTTCTTAAAAAATTGTAATAAAAAAGAAGATAACAAAACATTATTTTTTGATATTACATTTATTAGAAGGATAATAAAATATAAAGATGTCTTAACTATTTACTCTCAACTGAACTGATACTTTTTACACATTACTGATGATAAATATTTCACTTGTAGGCTGCGTCCTCTCTGGATTCTGCTGAACTAAATCTGTGGAAAAAATGAAAAAAAAAACATTTTTTTATTACTTGACTGCATCCTCTTTCATTTATGAGGTCCTAAATTCCCAAAGGAAAAAGTAGGGAAATAGAACGTGTTAATTATTTTGTTCACCGCTGCTGTGATCACTCTCATGGAACTTCAGGTTGAGATGTTTGGCCATCTTGTGTTTGTAGGAGAATGCGAGATCCGCTGGAGAATTGTAGTTGCTCAGCCCTTTTATAAGCGGGTTTTCCTGGTTCAGAGTATTATAAAATTGTGTAGTGAGTTGATATGTGTACTTCTGTAGGGTGGGTATTTCTTCTTCGTGTAATTGTTTGAGGTTTGCGTATAGTGGAGTGTTATACGCGATTTTAATGTATTTGCAATTTGTTGTAAGTTGTGTGAGCAATGTTACTCCAAACCGGGGTAGCGTATGTTTGAAATAAAATAATAGAAAAGGCATATGTAAAAAACAAAACAAATTAAAAAAAAAAACAGATATAGTAATAACAAAGTAAAAATAAAGTTTATGTTACCTAGTTGAGAAGCTACATGGGAACAGCATATAGTTTATAATAAAGGAAATACAGGATAAAACCGGTACATTAGGAAAAAGGTAGAAGTTAACGAAGTGAAACATAAAATATAAAATCACGCATATACAGTATTAAATATTTTATGGGAAATCCCCAGGATTCAGGAGAACAGTATGTACCTCTGGCACCTGAAATGAATAAAATGAGTATTCATCTATTCCTGAGGATGATAGCATTGCCATCGAAACATGTAGAAATATTTATATTGTTACGTAAAATCAGAAAGTTCCTAAAAGGCACTAGCCACTCGTCAACATCAACGGTAAAACGACGCCAGCGCCACGCTTGCCAACGACAGCTCGCACACACACACGCCGGCCACTCTCCTCGCGCCCGGCTTCGGAAGCACTCGCCTCTCACCCGCCCTGAAGATGACATCCCTGGTACGCCGCCGACTACGTCTCAAAAAGGAACGCGCGAGCAGCCATGTTGGCAGTTGCGAATTGCTTCTATTAGGACCCCCGTTGCCGGTACAACCTAGACTGTAAGCTGTCTTTGTATTCCCCCTTTTTGTGTTGTAACGTATTCGAGTCCCTGTTTTCATGCCCGTTTAGAAAATATCAGAGAGAAATCACCCGTAACTTTCATTTGAGGTTAGGTTAGCCTTCTGACTATCATAACATAACTTACCGTATCTGTACCTTCCTCTGAATAAACCCTGAGTCTGAAAGCATTTAGTAAGTTTCATTTGACGAAGTATTAGAGTCCCAGATCTCAATTATAAGACTGCCTGTCGGCCTACGACCCTGCAGAGGAGCTTCTTGGCCTGCCGAAACTGAGCTAGTCAAATGTCCAGAGCCGAGTTCCCTGGAGGGACACCACCCTCGGGGTAAGTCTGTACCAATGAACTGTCTCCCGTAACCGCTCTTTCCCAACCTTCCTCCTCTCCTTCTCCCTACATCGTCAGTAATATTCTTTTTATAACAATATATTTTAATAAAAGTGGTGTATACAAAGTGTATTTTTAATTATACAATTAATAATGACGCCACAAAGTTATCAATCGTTTGAAGAAATTTTATATTATGAATAAAATGATTTTAAAAAGCTATTCCACTACTCTAAGTGCAGGCCATCTCTCCACCCATCTACTTACAAACCTTCTCAGGCATTCGAAGTTCCCTTTGTTGCAGACTAGATCAGCATCCCAAGCTGGTCTGGTTATTCCTGTAAAACCATCCAACATTTCGTCTCTCGCATCCATCAAAATCTCAAAGTGCCACAGAATGTGCTCGGCGGTCTGGTTTGTGTTACCACATGCACAGTTTAGGTGAGGAAGAGGAGAGACTATGAAGTCTCCATCTAAATTCACCGGGCCCCGATAGTAATTGGGTGGTATGCTGGTCCAGATGTAGAATGCCCCTTCCATTCTGCTTCTAACTGAAGGGAAGAGATAGTAAGTCCATCTCCCCATCGTCGCCTTATCCAACGTGACTGCCAATCACCCAACCTTGAAATTTTTGCAGGAGAAGAATGTGTGAGTGTTTTGCAGATGGTGCTCTTTTCCATTCCTCCTCCATTACAGGTTCTACCACTGTGCTGGGTCTGGCTGTTGGGGAGGGGTTTTTTGGGAATATGAATTAAACCTTCTTTCTTAAAGCTCTGGTTTCTGTATATTCTGGGGTTGTCAAGGTATTCTTTGTTGCGGGTGGGTCGTTATGGAAAGCAGTTCGCAGTTTTTAGGCTGCACTGAATGTCGGGAGGAGTGATTGAGTCGAGCGCTATAGCCTCGGTCTCCCACCATTCAGAACTTCCTTTTGGACCTCGTCTATTTTCTGTGTTGACAGTGTCCCAACCCGAAATCGAACTGAAATTGCCAGGCCACCAGATAATCAAACTTGTCTTTAAAAAGCTCAGAATCTTTCCGGAAAATACATATTACTACAAAAACTTTATATCTGAATGTAAATTATTAAAAGTTTGGGAAAAATTGTATAAAAAAAAAAGAAATAATAAAAATTAAAAGATTGTAAAATAAAAACAAAAAAAATAATATATAAGAATTTCGAAAAAGGTTGAAAAAATATTAATGTTAGGGCAGTGTGGCCTCACTTTCGAATCATGCTTTGACCTTCGATTGCATCTTGGAATGGTCCTTAATTTAAAAAAAAAAAGTTTAAAACTATAATATAAAAAAAAACAAATATGTTATTGCATATATTTATTACAATGTGAGTACATTGTACTTGTGTAAAAAAATTCCAAGGCGTATTTCAAAATTTTAAAATATCAACTAGTAAAAACAGTTTTGTGTTCCTTCCGTAAAATTGCCAAAATGGAATTAGGTAATTTACTAGTAAGGGTGGCGATTCTTAATTTAAATACTAAAGATTAATTGATTCAGGCCTTTAGTCCACAATTTTGAAATCTTTGTCGTTTTGACGATACTTTAGTTTGTGTCTAAGTCTGATGATTTTAGGTTCCAAAGTACAAATAGTTCAGATCTAGTTCAGATCTAGAGACAGAGAAAGGAGGAAATTAAACCCATATCAATATCTTGCATTTAGTTCATAATATATTTTTTACTTAAAATGATTTATTATTTTATTAAAAAACCTTTGTAACTTATTTATTTTCGACCGGACGGGTTTCGCTCTATCACGGGCATCGCCAATGAATGGTATATATAGCATCGATGTCGGGAGTGAGTTCCCCTGCTTTCTAATATTGTTTTTATTGATGACTTGAAATTTGTTTTATTGCTGACGGTACTGTTTACTATTAAAAACTACTTTCAGGTTGGTTTATTACCCCCTGGAAGACGGATTACATTGTGTTTATTTACTGAATTAATGGGTTTTATTTTATTTTTTAAATTATGTTTTAATAACATAAAGTCATTCGTGTCAGCTTTTATTTGAACAGATGGTTCATTCTAGTATTGTTATTTCCCTGTGATTGAATTTTATAGTAGTTTTTGTCATATAGTTACATGAACTACGGATAACCAGGTAAATTTTTGTTGGGTCTTTAAAATATTTTATAATGTTATAATAAGTACACATCAGGGTAATATCCTTCTTAGAGTTCGCCTTGCATGTCTGCGACGAAATTCCCAGTTACATTTTACCCTGGTATTTTATGTGTGCTCCCTATTTACAGTCTTGGTTATATACTATTAATGCATATAAGAAAGGTTACACTATAATGGATATATTAGAGGAGACTCAGCCTTTTTCTCTAATTGATTATTCATTTTCTTCTACTTTGCTTATTAGTCGATTAATTTATAATGATTCCAATTTATCAAATTTTTTACCCTTATTGCACGCATGTAAAATTGTACCATCTGTGTTTTTATATTTATTACTTGCTGCATTTTTAGCAATTAAATATATTTTTTTTATTAAAACATATCATAATAAGTTCTGACTAGAGTAGACACTAATCGCACATAAATGATTTAAAAAAATGGATTGGCTAAAAAATAAACATATTGACTAAATAACTTTATGGTAATTCTAATCATCATATCAAAAGTTGGTGCTTTAATTAAAGCTTTCCTTATTTTCTTCCGTTGGTATCCATTCAATCAGACAAAAATGATTTATCTGTGTCAGAATCACTCGAAATTGAGAACATCAATCATAGCGAGAGGTTTTGTGGAAGTGATGAATAGATGCTACTCACATCAGCAGGGGTGGACTTGAAAACAAAATAGGCCCACAATAAAACTGTATGTAATATTATAAATATGGATAAGCTTCCCCCAGCTCTTACTAATATCCAGAAATTGACTGAATTTAAACGGGCTTTAAAAACAAACTTATTGAAAAATCCTACTACCTATAAATTTTAATTTCTCTTCAATTTATTATAAAAAGTCATTTCCTCAAGCCTCTGGTAGTTGTTTGCTTTCGGTTTCCTCCGTATATATATATTTTTTTTAAATTTTTTTATGTGAAGTCCGTTATTGCTGAACATAACCTGACTCCTGTCTTAAAATGTTACTATTTTTGTAGTAATATTGTGAATGTGTTATTTTTGTATAGCCATACGTGTACTGTATAATATTTTGTAATTTTTTTATGAATATGCATCTAAGGAGTACTGTAGGAGTAGTATTAAGAATAAGCAGGAATGTATGTAATATGTTAAGAATGTATAAATAGAATGTAAAAGTAGCACTGTAGGATACCACCGAAAGGAGTTATTTAATCATTTTTAAGTTTATTTATAGTAAAACGCATTTGAAGTGAAACAACACAAAACTGCGCTATATAAATGCTTTGTTATTATTATTATTATTATACCTACCTTCCGTTTAGTATTGCAACAATATTGGACAATGGATGTTATTTGTAAAATTTGTCGTTGAGACTGAACGACGCAAAATACACACACTTTCCCTTCTATGCAACATTCTAAACACCGTTAATTAACTTAATTATCCGATGAACGTTTCAAAAGAGTAAATAATTAAAAATAAATAAAAAAAGATATAAAATAAATTAGGTTAAATTCGTAACAGAATTAAAAAAAACAACGATAATAATTATTACAACAAAAAATCACTCGTGACAGGTCAGTAAAATATTATTTCATAAACATCGTTATTGTACTGGTTTAACGATTATACAAATATTGACTCGGGCAGTGGAAGTGTTCCACTATACAACCTCCGCGGGAGAGGAACTACACCATCCTGTCGCACTTAAGGCAAATCTCTCGACTCTCCTGCGTAGTCAAGGTTATATTTAATACCTTCTAAGCGGCCAATGTCGGTGACAACTGGATCACCTACTCTTTACGCAGGCTTTAAAGATGGTAAATTTGTTGGTAAATCTGAAATAGAAAATATATTAACACCAAATACAGACTAACACCGAAACCACTCAACTGCACTTAAAACAACTCTCCTAAGAATTATTTTTATTTTTCATCAATTTAATATAATGTAAATTAATATTTTGTTAATGAAATCCTCAGCACGGGAAGTCACAGTGAGGATATCATTATTTATTATTTTGGTATAAAAAAAGAACTAATGAACCCGGCACTAATAAAAACAAACTGCTATTTTCAGCGAAACCGGTAGGGTAATTTTAGAGAACAACGAGGATAAACAAATAAACTTACATTGATTTATATATATATATATATAGATTTAACAAGGTAACAGCCAAAAATATACATGGAAATTCATTAAAGAAGATATTAATAGTTCACATTGATACTAATGACGGAAAGCAGTAAGGTGGCATTATATTAATCGGCTAGATTGCTGATCGCGGGTAGACCGGGTTCGAGTCCCAGGGGGACCGGACAAAACAACACACGTATGAGTCGGCATACTTTTAAAAAATTAAAAAGTCATCATAAGCATGAAAACAAAATACTTATCTGAAAATCTAATCGAACTTGAGCTGGTTCTCAATTATGAAAACACATTAAGTATATCATTTTTTGTTTTAAATTCTTATTTAACACACCAAGTTAGGTTAGGTTAGGTTTTATGTTAGTTTTTTTTTCACACTGCGAATGACTTTATATCACTTATAAAAAGTGTTCCAATTTATAAGTGTGTTGAATTATAATGTCCCGGATGCGACCGACCGTTACCTTTTTTCATTTTCAGTGTTTTTTTTTGTTTTATATTTGATTAGAGATGTATTAACATTATCTTTAATGATAAAAAAAATGTTCTAGAACGCAACGGACTTTATCAGCCTCTATCACTGTATTGACTTTCTAAAGGATTATTTGATTATTATATTATTTCACAGCGACTGAGGCACCTTTAGTGTAATCACTAAGCACGTCACGTAAAAATCAAATCAAAACCTACCTCAAAGAAATCGAAGAAGAGGAAGAATAAATCCAGCATCTTGGAAAGAACCTCAAAGGAGCTTATAAACAATCAGTTTTTAAATAAAACCTAGTCCGCCTCAGTACAGGAACTCCTAGTGAGAAGGCCTAAGAAGAACATTACAAATTGTCTTATTAGCTTTGTAAAATTCTATTAACTAAATGTCAATACATAAAACTAAACTAAATTAAAAAAAAAAAAAATAGACATACCATTTGACTGCACTGGTAGACAGAGAGTTTTTAACATCCCACAAGCATGTCTTGGGAAACACTCTGACTACACCCGATTCCTGACAGTCTTTACATCTCTTAATTCAATGATTAACTTGATTGTGCCGCGTCTTCCTGAGGTGTCCTAGAGTTCTCCATCCATCCAGTTGCGCGTCATTAATTATCATCACACTCCTTTCTTAGTCCGTCAGCAAAGGGTAAGTGGAAAGTACTTTGACAGCATCCGTGGTCGAGGGGTAAGTAGAAAGTATTTTCACAGCATCCGTGGTCGAGGGGTAAGTAGAAAGTACTTTCACAGCATCCGTGGTCGAGGGATAAGTAGAAAGTCTTGAGGTCGCGGATTCATATCCCGACTTGCGCAAGTAAATTTTAATGAATTAAATAGTGATATCTCACATATAAAATAATATATAGTACAACTTGTGGCACGTTCCATAGTAATAGATACTTTCAGTATCGCCCCGATGAAAGACCATCTTTTCGAAACAAAACGTTGTTTGAAATAACCAGGTATTTCCTGACCTTCATCTACCTTATCGTGATCTTCCCTCCATACCCGTCAGCCTCACAACATAACCCCAATGGGGAAGCCATAGTCTCACTGGCTTCGGATAGAAGGGACAGTAGGGACTCTAGTGCGGTATTCACATTTTTAAAAATCCATTCTACCAGGTACTTATCAGCTTTCCTCTTTCCATCTTCTTCCCCACCCATTCATTTCAGCCTCACAACATGCCACAATTAGAGATGCCATGGTCTCACCGCATTCGGTCAGTTGGGACTCTCCCTTTGTCATGAAAAACCTGCTTTCAGTTTTTTTCGATAGTATTTTGAATGTACGTGCATATTTATATGTACACTTTTTAGCAAACGAAGGTTTTATATTAATTTGTGGGTCGGGTAAGGGAAATTGATGAATAAAGTAAAAGTTTTCAATTTCCAACTAATTTTGTTTTGAAAATAAACGTATTATTAAAAACGTGATAAGATTTTATATACAAAAATATTTCTGCAATTCAATTGGCAACTTAGATGACGTTTAAAAGCCTTTCCGGAAACGGGGTGAAACGCGCAAGCGCCGCGACTTCCTGCCTCTCAGGCGACATCTAGCGGCGGTAATAATTACCAGTGTCTCTCATTCGAAATGAAAATACCGCACTTTATGAGAAATGTTATTTCTCTGAGACCTGACACGTTTAAAGGGTGGTTATAGTGACGTTAATAAATTGAGATTATTTTAATGGCGTGTTTATAACCTATGCAACACTGAGCGGCTAAAATAAATTTTATTGCTTTGTTACAGTTGTAAGATGTTATGTTAATGTGCGAATATGTATAAGCAAAATTTTCATTTAAATACCTATAAGTTGATACTGAATGTGTGGAATATCATATTATATTATATTAGATAAAGAAAACGTATTTAAATACCAGTGGCGTGCAGTCTATAAAGGCTCAAAAGCTTACCCTACCCTAAGAAAAAGGAACCATAAAAATACATAAAGCAACAACAAATTTCTGATAAAAAAGTTTTAAATAAATGAATTAAAAATTATTTTGTAATCATCATTTTATTAATATACGAGTATACATATCATAACACAAAACACAATAATATAAGAATAGGCAAATTATAAAAATAAACAAAAATTGATTAAAGCAGGTAAGTAATTAATCAAAATCGGAAAGGAAAAAAATATCATAAAACATTGAATAATAATTTGTGTTAGAAAATAAAAAAAGAAATAATTTTTATTATTAATATTAATATGAAAATAAATTCAAGAGAGCAGTATTTAAAAAAATGATTATTAATTATATTTAATTCACTATTAACGCTTTTTCTGATTTATAAAATTTCTAATTTGTCTAATTGTAAACCGGCTATATTT
This sequence comes from Halesus radiatus, assembly GCA_022606495.2. Taxonomy (NCBI): domain Eukaryota; kingdom Metazoa; phylum Arthropoda; class Insecta; order Trichoptera; family Limnephilidae; genus Halesus; species Halesus radiatus. The sequence continues at coordinate 99,798 of JAHDVE020006631.1, forward strand.
GTATGTAAAATTTTTACTCCATTTAAACAATTTATGAGACACGCAGTAACATATTAAATATAAATCAGGTACCATAGGTAATTTATTTTTGTGGATACCGTCAATACTCCCAACTGCACCCAAGTGTCACGCCCTAGTGAAATAATGAGATAGGAAAGAGAAAGGTATGAATAAACCTGGCTATTCAGATCTGGTCACCAAATATGGTTAAAGCTATATCAAGAACTTACCGGTTCTGAATGATTGTTTTTCACCAAGGCTGTACTCACAATATCATCATTTTTCTGCAAGGTTAGGAAAGTGTTTCACTTTATTGGAAGCGAGTCTTTCACCTGTGGTCATCATCATAGGTAAAGGTGTGCATATACACCCTTTCCCGGGTAAATGAAGGACCAATGTGACAGTGACAAGGTGCCTCCAGAGGCCCCTGACTTTATTTTTGATTTAAAAAAAATAATGTTCAATTTTATTAACTCATCTAGAATGATTACTTAAATAAAAATATTACAATTAATTAATGGAACAATTTATTTTTAAGTGTGCCTAGACTTTTCCTTTTTAGATTCGCCTGGAATCCAATTAAATAAATTGCCCCTCGTAGCTAATGGATTGCTTGACATATTGTGCATGTATGATATTTAAATGTATATTATCATGTTGTTGTGTAAAGTGTGTGTGCACTTGTGATGTTTTAATGAATTCTCTGTATCTCGCATAGTTTTCTCACTGTTAAGAGTTGTTTCCTTAACTCGCATTTCGGTGGTCGCGATTAAATGCCGCTACAGTATTTTCTCGGTCAGTATTTGCGTACGTGCGTACATCCTTTCACCTGTAGTGTAAAATAAGATGTTGGTAATAAATAACACACATAAAATGCAAAATTTTCTGGGCGGTATTTGAAACTTTTGTATACGAAGCACTTTGAAAGGATCAGAATACTTAGTTGCAAAACAAGTAAATTGTTCGGGGTTTTTCATTGTTCCATACTCGTGTTATACTTAATAAGAAATAACTCCGCAATGGCTCTCGAGCTAAGCAGGAAGGCAGCCTTAATAACGAACGAGTCGGTTCGAGAGATGGATGCTATATTACCAGACAATAGACACTGTAAGGAGAAGATATACAGGCGCCTTCAGAAGGCTTTGTGACAATTGGGAATGAGAAAGTTTCATGTGATGCAGGGGACGTAAATACGGAATACTGGGGCCCAAAATTACTATTAACCCACTTCAATAGGGGAGATCCCTATTCTATGCTTTATTATGTGTCTATATCTATGATGGGAGTTCTTCTTTGCTTTATTGCGGAATCACAAGTAGGCGAAGAAAGGCTTTACTTGAACTCAATCAAAACTCTGGTCCCATTCAAACAAATAAGCTGGTGTCAAGTACGTTCTGATATGTGTTAAAAATAATGGCAGCCAGTTTTATTCGGGTTCTCGGCTTCGTAATTTGATGGAATAATAGAATTACGGCATTCTTGACAAGTGATGTGAGAAAAAAATAGCTGATATGTAAAATATACGAGTATACCGGGCAGATCTGTGGTTTATAAACACGTTAGTTTGTTATTTTTACTGTAGGTATTATCTAAACAAAATGATAAAATATATTATATATTCAATAATTGTAAATTAAATTTGTGGCACCTTCATAAATAAATAATAATATATTATTATTCACTTTTCATAAGATTTGAAGAGACCGTGTTATGTTAAAACATTAACTCTTATAAAAATATACATTAAATCTTGGATAAAAATCGCAGAAATAGATAATTTTTTTTCATATAAGTATTAACAGTAATCTATAGTATTTTCCATTAGACAGAATTAGAGCTTGTTCCCTTTTGTTTTTTGTTTAAATTTTAATGTTAGACTTTTAAAATTCAACTCAATTTTTCACCTGTTGCCGGTACCGACAATGTATTATACTGTTCAATGGCTTATATTATGTTATCATTTTTAATTACACCAATAGCACAATACATATATATTTTTTAAAACCTATTTTCAAAACATCAATATCGTACTTGTGTGTGATTTTAAAACGGCAGAGGAAGGATGAAAGTAGTATAAATGCTATAGAAATGAGATCTCTTAGACGAATGTGTGTTAAAACCATGTATGATCGTGTGAAAAATGTTGAGATTCGTAAAGAATGCAAGGCTGATGTAAGCGTAGTGAGCAAGATCAAGAAAGGGACGCTTAGATGGTTTGGGCAAGTAGAGCGAAGAGAGGAGTATAAGGAGAATATATGACGCGAATGTGAATGGAAGAAGAAGCCAGGGACGTCCGAGGAAGACATGGCACGATCAAGTTAATCCAATACTTGAGTCGGGCAATGTCAGAAGTCGAAATAATAGAAGAGAATGTATGAGACAATGTATGAATGTGAATGAAGCAAGAAGTGTATGCCAAGATCGAGTTGTTTGGGGATCCGTTCTCTCTACCTACCCCTGCGGGGAAACGGCGTGATGGTTAGTTAGTTAGTTAGTATTAATTCAGATTTTTAATTTTCACAATACTTTTTTTTTCTGATGAAGGAACCACTGATTGGTTCGTAAATAAGTTGATGATTATTATTAAAAAAGTGGTTAAAACAAATAAAAATATTGTCTATTTGTAAAAACCATTTTTTTTGTGACTTGATAACGCATAAATTTGCTTTTGAACCACTTTAATTTTATATCGATCGGTTTCAGAAGTACCCTTCCCTCGTCAGGAATACACAAGTGGTTAAAAACAAATTTATAAGTTTATATTATAAAAAAAATATCATTTAAATGTATTATTATTTAGATTTTCTACGGAATCGCGGAACAATTATACAGTAATAATAATATCATACTGTTTCAAAAGCATTAAGCAAGTTTTTCCCCGCTTTTCCTCGTTCCATGGAAATGAAAAATAATTGCGTAGAATGAAAATATGGTGAAATTTTTGAAAGCAATTAGTAATTTTTTCCCCATTTTTTAGTCTTGTGGTAGCAGCATTATGCGGAATTAGGAAGATATCAAAAAATATCCTTAAGTTTTGGCGAATGGTCGGCTGTTTTCACACTCCTCGTCTCTCTCACATTGTCCCATTCTCATCACTCCAATTCGCACTTATTTACATCTCTACTTCACTTCATATTAGTAAGTATTTTGTAATTCTCTTGAATTTTAACAATATCTCCCTTACTCATAAACGCGGTTTAAATATTACGCGGCAGAATTGTAAAAAAACTAAATTCAATTATTTTACAGGAAAATATAATAAAAACAGTAATTATTGAATGAAACACTAGTATATATTGATTAACTTGGCGGGTTTGCGATAAGCCGACGTAGCTCAACGGTAAAGCATCTGACCGGACATCAGAAGGGTGCAGGTTCGAGTCCTGTCGGCGACATTTATCTTTGCTCGGAAAGGTTTTTTTTCAATTTGGATGAGTGTTTCAGGCTAATAATTATTGTTTATAAAAATAATTGTCATCAATTATATTAATTTACTATTTAGAAACTTTAAAAAATTACGATTAAAGGTATTTTTAAAGACAATTGAATAAAGTGATTAAACATTATATAGCATGGCGTAAAAAAATCAATAAAGTAGGTTCATTTTATGCCAGCGGAGACAAATCTTGCCGTTTAAAAGCAGCGTGTAAAACTTGACTTGTTACCACCGCGTAAGTATGGATACCGGCTTAGCTATACCAACACTGAACCGATGCGTAAGAGTCAAAGACTAATCTAATAATTAATCAAGTAGGTAGATTTTTTTTTTCATGAATACCGCACAAGAGTCCCAACTGCTCCCAACCGTCTAGAGCCAGTGAGACTATGACATTCCCAATTGGGGGATGTTGTGAGGCTGAAGGTATTGGGGTTGGGATAGGGATGGGGAAGGGAAGAGGAAGATGGGGAAATATAGCTATTTTATCCTTTTAACACCACACTAGGTCCTTTACAAGCTGGAGAGTTGATGGAGACTACTGAGACGACAGTTTGCTAAGATTATTCTGCCACTCAAAGACTTCCAGTGTTCTATCGTGAAGCAACATAGATAATAGAAACAAGGGAGATGGGCCATGAACCATTATTAGTATGAAACAGCGGGCACAAACATGTCGATAATATCGTTTATACACGAGTATACTACTCCAAATGACATCTAAGCACAGCGGTGCTTCGTATTTGTTTCCACTTACACACTAGATGTATATTATTCGTTGGCTCCGTCGCTTTGATAGTCCGTGCAGTTTGGTCGTAGTTCGGTGACAGTCAGCACGGTTCCATGCCCTATCTCTCTTTTTATTTTTATTTATTTTTTATTATCTATGTGTAACAACGATATGCCCACGGGGAACTGGTACAGTGGACACTCAGCAGTCTGTTCGGAGTAATTAACTCGACCACAATCATGTCTTCTTTAGAATTTTATTTCAAAGACGTGGACATACATTTTGTGGGAATATTTTGAAAAGTTTTCATAACGCAGAAATTACATAGTTATCAAATCGCCAGTGGAGATATTTGAGCTGTTCTACCAAATTCACTTCACATAGACAAGCAATTACGAAGAATGTCCATTCATGTCAAAATGTGATTATATTTTTATAAACCAAGGATTTTCAGGGAAAACTGACACTCGCTTGCCTCACCGCGTGATTAGTACCGCGAAAACTCATTATAACCCGATAATTGACGTGCATCCAATTTCCAGGAAAGGGACAATTTAATGACTGCCTTTGTTGACAAACCCCATTGTTTACCACATATCCTTTTGGAAATGTTGACTTTTAATCCATGGGCCCATTAATGCAAAACTTATAGAAATTTATCACAGTCATACTGCTTCAAACTTCTGCGACAAAATTCTACTTGTTTAACAAGTTAAGGCACCGATATAAAAGTGGATGGTAACAATTGCTATCAGATTTTCCAAATATCGTGAACATATAACGAGAAGTGGCCAAGTCAAAGTCCTTGCTTCTCGGCAGATTGAGGGTGAGGTTTTTTGCATTTAGGCTCATGATTTTGCAAGATAGAATATTTTTTACAAAAATGATTTGTGTTTCATGTACGCAAAAAATATCCTGACTTGCGAAGCTGTAGGTTTGTGTCCATACAGAGAGCTTCAGTCTTAGTTTGTCAACGGATAGGGATTTTAACGTGACCACTTATCGCTGTATGCTCATGATATGAGGAATATTTTTATTTTAGTTAGATATGAATAATTTCATGACCATGTCCTTCATAATGTAAAATATTTTATTTAAAAATTAGGTCACTTTCGGCTACATGTCAAGGATATAGAACGTTTAATTTTAGTAGTGCCTTTACGCGCTAGTTTGTGGGAATATTGGAAGGCGAAAGGCATGAGGAAAGGAAGGATTTTTTAGTCCATGTTCTATGTTAAAAATTCTATTCACCCGGATTAAGTGGAATTAAGTCTTCTCTCTAAAAATACCTAAAGTAATTTTAACTCTGATTGGCAGTTTTTCACCACATTAATGTTTTAATAATCGGTAGCCTGAACGTACGGATTTCCTTCAAAATTTGCACGTTTTTTTACCACAGTGTTAGCTTCCGATAGCACCGCCAGGTTACTAATGAATTATATTTTTTGCATTAGATCATATACCTATCTAGAGGTTTTCACCCGATTAAGTTCATATGAATATTTAAATTCATTTCATTCCGTCCCTGTCAACCAACGAAAAATTTATCCGAGAATGTTAAATAATTGGAATGCTTTTAACAGATTGCGTATTATTGATATCAAAATTTACCACAGCCATTGTAAAGCTTTTACTATTCCTCTCTGTTAATTCAGCGATTGAATAATTAAAATAAACTTTATAGATTTACTTTCCACGTCCATCCGGAGTGGGAAAATACTCTAAGACACTGAATAGATACGCCGAGAGAAGTGTGTTGTTGGCGTGTGTGTTCCTTAAGTAATCGAAATTTCCCTTCGTCCTGGAGAAAATGAACAAAAAAACTTAAATATCGACATTCATTACGTAAGAGGTTATCAATTTCATTCGCCTGTCGAAAGATCTTATGTAAATTGGCGACATCAGCTTTCTTTCAAATCGATATAGATCACACTTCTACAGATTTTCTGTTCAGTGTTCTAAAACAATAAGTGCTGTCGTACAAAGGCTTCTCTAAGGCTTTCTAATTATTTTTGCTAAATCAGATAATACAAGAGTTACCGAATTGACGAGATAAATAAACTGACCGAAACCGGAGACAAGACAGTATTCCAAAGGGTTCCAAATTCAGATGGGAAAAACAACTTAAATCAGAAATAAATTGTTTGGAAATCAACGAAAAACATATTTGACATTATCAATTTTCGTAACGATTTATTTAAATCAAGTGTGAGGCAACCATCCGTTCAAAAATAATAACTTGTATGTAACAATATGATGTAAAAACAAACTATAATAACAATATGTAACAACATGATGTAACAACAAGATGTAACAACAAGATGTAACAACAAAAAGTAACAACAAAATATAACAACTAGATGTGACAAGAAGATGTAACAACAAGATGTAATAACTAGATGTAACAACAAGATGCAAAAACAAGATGTAACAAGATTTAAAGAAGAGATGTGATAACAAGATGTAACAAGTATAGAATCAGTCGAAAAATCCACTTCGCTTAAACTAACATTTCTTGTGATCGTGCTCACGACATTGCGCGAAGGGAGTTCAAAAAGTTCGTAGAGGCGTTAGTTAGGGTAATTTTTTATATGTTTATTGTGTACAAGTTTAATTTGTAGAACTCCATTTTTATTTAAAGTTTTTAAAATTTATTAATAACTCTTATTATTAATAAAAAAACCGATTTATTTATATAAAAAAATATTACGTAATTTTTATTATTATAATGCGTGACAGCTGTTTCGCCTTCCGAAGGCATTATCAAACTTTCATATCAAATACCAAAGTACTTTTTATCTTAAAATAACTCATTTCAAGATTAAAAAATTCTTTCAATGACGTTCGAGCGCCATAACGTCAGTTTAAGGTGTGATTTCACACGCTCTGAAAATCAACGTGTGTTTCGCTTATACATTTTTTATTATTAAGAAATCTCTTCCCAGCAAGGGATATTTTCAAACTTGGGTACAGACAAAAATCAAGCAGAGATTGGTTTTATAAATTTGCGGTATAAAAAATCAATTGGATGGATTTTGGTAGCTATTTGTGTCGATGAATAAGCCTAGTCGCGATGGAACAGAATTTCTCGACGTTATATTTTGGCTTATTTTTCTTCAATGGCAGTTCGTTCAACTTGTTCGAAAGGTCACATAAATAATGTTCATTGATTTATCTTCCTCTTTTCATATAGAAAAAAATCATTGAATATCAAAAAACTGAAGTCATATCATGGACTGCCGATTTTCAAGGCATTAACTTCTTGGGTGGCCTATCTCCCTCATTTGTCCATGTTTCAGATTTTTAGTTGTACTTTGTTTTATTAAAAACGAATTCAAGTCATCAGAGGTCACAAATTGATAAAAAAAGTTTTTGTTACATTGCTAAACTCTCCTTTGAATTTTTTCCACACTCAGTATTTGAGGAACCCAACTCGACAAAACTTTGAATGGGCCTGAATTATCAGTTAATATTAAATGTATACAAATTGTCCATATGGTTTAGGCCCCTGCTATTGTATGCACATTCGCTCATTGATCGCTCAATAGCATATCATACATTTTACGAACATTTTCTGCAGAATCCGCCGTTGAAGGCCTGCAACCACGGTGGTCATCTTCGATGGATGTTTTCCCTCTTCTGAATTCACCAGTTTATTTTGACATAATTATATGAATAGGTGGAAAGTAACCATACAAACTGACCTTTTTTAAAACAAATATGGGACTTTCTTGCCAAGAACGTCCCATATTTATACTTCTCTGGGTGAGACCCAGACGCGATGCCAACTCAGCCACTGACCGGTCAATCCCTTTCAAACTTCTGTTACAACCGAACTGAGAGACATATCGTATTCAAATTTTGGTGGGACACTAAAGAAGGATAGCGATACAAAATAAAATTCAGTAGAACATCGCTTTTATGTCAGTTCTACGAACTTTTTTCCCTGCGTACTTTTAAACATCATGTATATTTTTTGCAGTCACTACACAACCAATATTTGGTAGATAGCCCAGTGGATAGGACGCTTAACTAACAGATGAAGGACAGGGTTCGATACTCACAATGAATAATTGACTAACAACCTTCGACTTCGACCTAAAACTTAAAAAAAAGAAGAAGAAAAAACCTTTTCAACACATGTATACAGGTATATGGTATATTCCTGATATATGCACGATATGATAGTGAAATGAGTAGAGACATCTCGCCGACAATGCATTTCCGGCAATAGAGACGTTTTTTTAATATGTCCTTTGTTGTGGGAGCACATTTTTTAATGGAAAACTCAAACGTCACAATACCATGTCCCGGATCCGGTGAATTTCCTCTGCGACGGCCGAGGTAAAACGACACGAATGAGTGGCAAAAACATGGGTAGGGTTTCATATATCGGAAGACAGAATGCTGATGATGAACATAAACACAAGGACCGGGTAGGAGGGGGCCTGGATTTAATCAAATACAAGGAATTTGTGCTCCTCATATCAATCAAAACTTAAAGCCATTATCAAAGTGTGCCAATTACACAGCTATTCGAATTAATTGTGTACTCTGTCCGTCCCGTCTCATCTGGCCTTGTCTCGTCTCGTAATACGGGAACCCCCAGGAGCCATAGTAAAAACAATACCAGTTTTTTTTGTTTTTGTTTTCATTGTCATTAAGTTAACGATAAACACTGAAATTAGCTTTTAGTAGTAGTTACCTAGCACTATAGTAATACAGGCGAATAATGTTACCACCAGAAACTCTAGTCTGCCAAATGAAAAAGGAGAAGTAGTATATTATTTATTTTGTTCGTTACGATAAATGAAAAGCTAGTAACGCCACTGATTGCTCTATAAAACATAACGACTGCGCGACAAAATATGAATCTTAAAATGAAACTAAACGATTTCGTTCGCATTCAGCATACTGGCTTAATATAATATTCCAACTGTGTCGCATGAAAATTGCCTCCGAATAATGGCGGCAGTCCGCAATGGCGGCTGCGGCGACCATATGAACCAGTTTTCTGATTACTCGATTTATACTAATAATCATCGGCGACGTGTTTATTTAACAAACAGGTAGAAATCCTATCGGATCGCTCCGTTGAACAATGCGGCAGCCCTGATAATTAAACGCGGGAATAGAATATTAAATTTCAATTTCAGCAGATAGCTGGCGCCGCCTGGCGACCGTCCGGGAAATATTGGGAATAAACGTCAGTGAAAAGCCCGCCAATATGCGAGACAATAGAATGTGGTAAGCATTCAAATTTAGAACGTTTGAATTTTCATATGAAAAACAATATACAGGGTGGTGCCGGGGTTTGCCGATGTCAAATCGTTAAGAGCTTATTTAGGTAAATTAGAAAGGAATGAAAACCAAACCCGACTTTCATGTTACGCTGCCATTACAGCCTCGATTTTTTTTGCGCGAAAGCATGCTTTTGGCGGTTACGTGCCGGAAAGGTTATAACGTGTAGAGGACGCGAAGTTTTAGCATACACGCTTTCGCGCGCGCATACTCGCGTTTTTTCGCGCACTCCTGGTCACACAGGAAAGAGTGTGAATTTTAAGCATGCGGTATATGCCACGGTAGGGTTTAACTTTGTGATCTACATGATATATCCCATAATACTGGACCAGAGACCGGGGGTCAAACCTCGGTTCAAATTGGAGAAGATATGGATATACAGGTATTTCCAAATTTCTCAACTCCTTTCCCACGCATTTTCTTTCAATCTCAAAGCATCACCGAAATTGAGGATGCTGCAGTCATAATGGCTTTCTGCCAGAATAAAAATGTTACTTGAAATAACTACATGTATGTCAAGAAAAGAGAACCGAAAATTTGTATTCCTCTTTCTTTCATTCTTATTTACTTCTGTCTCATATCTTGGATTTGGAGTGCTACAGATCTACCGGCTTCGTAGAGTAGTACTCTTTTGCCTTGTGCGGCATTCTCCTTACAAAACCATTCCCTGTATCCCTCACAACAAAGCAGGAAAAAGACAGACAATCGTTCATCGTCTTCAAAGCAATATCGCCCAAGGATAAAGATATCTCCAGTGTTATCATATCAAGAATAGAATAGCACTTCAATTTTCTTTTAATGACAGAGAAGCCGGTAAAGATTTCAATGTCCAACATTTCTATTGGAGAAAATGACAAGTTACTCCAGGCGGTCGTGTTTGAATATTTATGCCTGTATTTTTACATAATTGTGCATAATTTCTGCCTGGCTGTGTTAGGCATTAGGTGCCATGTTACCCAGGGACAGTTTTTAACTTTAATTTAGTGCTGGTTTTTGAATTTTTTAAATTTTGTAATATAAAAAAAAAACATATTTTTGAATGATTTTCATGCGTTATCCAAAAGAAAACGACAATTTTTTTTTGAACTGGACTGTTTTTTCACAAGGCGAAACAACTGTCACTCGTAATAGTAATTACCTAGCAGAACCCTTTTTTAATAAAATTGTTTTTAAATTGAACGATAATAGTTATTATTAAATTTTAAAAACAATAAAAAAATAAGTTCTGCAAATTTATTTTTAACACAATAAATAAAACAGGTTTAAATAAAAATCAACAGAAAAATACATTCGTGTTAGTGAAAAAGAACCGCATCTTCTATTTATTGCTTACAACTGAATCCCGGAATTCATAATTGATATTTGACGGTTTCTGTGGTTGAGTGGTTACGATCCTTGTCTCCGAATCGGGAGCTCGCGGGTTCAAATACCGGCGTGCGCAAGTAAAACTTTATTTGTTTAAATTGTCATTTCACAATTCATTCATTCAAAATAATATGTAGTATATTTGCGGCATGTTACAGAGTGATATTGTCAGTATCGCCCTGGTGAAAGACCACCACTTAGAATCGAAAATTGCTTGAAATGGCTTTAGCCATCTTTGGTGACCAGATCTGGATATCCAGGTACTTTCTCACTTTCCTCTTCTCCATTTTCTTCCCCTCCTCAATACCTCCAGCCTCACAACATTCCCCAATTGGGGATGCCACAGTCTCACTGGCTCCAGACGGTCGGGAGCAGCTGGGACTCTTGTAATATTTTCCTTAAAATTGACTCTTCGTGTGGAGGGTTAACAAACACTTCCTCTTAATTGAAAAGTTTTTTTCTTATTTTTTTCTTTCTGTATTCACATAACGAATGTCTTTAAATTTAAGAAACAAGGGACTAAATACATGACGTGCAATTTTTAATTTTGTTCCGTAATTATTAATTGGAGATTGTCGCCTAATTTTGCAAATAAAGTTTTGTGTAAGCTATATTATTTTATTGACAATTTTTTTTGGATATTATACACAATAAGTATAATTTCGGAACTCACTGAATAGAGTTACAACAATTATAAAAATTAAAAAAAGTACGTTACATCTCAATATGTTGACGCCCATCTCATATTTATTTCCTTACAACAGGCAATGTGTCTATCTCAGAATTGATTGACGGCCTCCATGGTCGAGGGGTAAGGCTCTCGACTACAATTCCGAAGGTCGCGGGTTCAAATTCCGGCGTGCGCAAGTAATTTTTATTTAATTAATTTGTTCTGTTTCACACTTATTTAATTTCAAAATAATTCATAGTATATTCCTGATTGGAAGATACTCTCAATATCGCCCTGGTGAAAGACCACCATTCAAAATTGAAACGTTGCTTGAAATGGCTTTTAGGCGTGTTTGGTGACCAGATCTGAATAGCCAGGTATTTCCCCATCTTCCTCTTTCCCTTCTCCTTCCTCTCCCCAATGCCTTTAGCCTCACAACATTCCCCAATTGGGCATGCCATAGTCTCACTGGCTCGAGACGGTTGGGAGCAGTTAGGACTCTTGTGCGGTATTCATATAAAAAAAAATCGACCAGGTGAAAACAAGGGAAACTTCAACAATTTATAATAAACTAGCCTATGTTTACCCGGCCTTGCTCGGGATTATATTTTTTGGAATAAAGTAATGAAGTTGCGAATTCTGGCTTACTATCTCTATACAAAGAATCATTCATTTGAAAATTATGTCTAAATGTATCTAAATAATAAAGTTCTTAAGTAGGTACATACTTGTGTTTTCTATTTTGTACAAATAATCTAACCAAACAAACCTACTTCCTTTGTATATGTAATCTGTGGCTAACCAGAGTGGTTTATCTATGGGGTAACGTTAATACAACATGGTGGGTTCAATGTTTTACATATTAATTTTAAAACTTTAAAGCAACAGTTTTACATATTGGATTTCATTCAAACTACTCTCTAAACCTTTCCGGCACTAATAAGAATAAACTGTGCTATTTTCCGCTAAGAACCGGTTTAGCAATTATCGTGAAAATTGAGGATACACAGAAAAACAACCATTTTTGTATACAGAGATTATTATGTTTTGTAAATACAAATGTACCTCATGTAAATGTTAAAGTAAATAAAAAAAAAAAAAGAAGTAATTTATGTACGCTATCACGTACATACATCACTTCAATCTTCCTTTGCCCCATTGTCCATCTCTCAGTCCCACAGAATAGCATAGTAACAGGGGATTCCATAGTCCCACTTGCTCCGGGCTGCTTGCATTCTTATGCCGTATTCATACAAAAAATAAAACAAAAGACGTGTAAGCCTTGCATAATCAAACAAATACTGTTAATAATTGAATAAAAGCAATAGTCATACTAAAAATATTGCACTTCCAAAACGTAACATTAATAAAATTCTGTTTTTTACGTCTTCATTGACTAGTTACTGATACTAATCATAGCTTTGTCTTTGCCTTTGATATTATGGTACTTTACACAGTATGATTTTACTGTATTATTGGAATGGCGGAATAGTAGTCAAAATACTGTAAATAACACAATGTATTTTCTCAGACGACAGGTGACAATGAAGAGGGACTGGACAACCTTGTTATAACTCCCATTTACCTACATATTATATATCCCTAAGTTTTCCTCACCCAAACGCTCTCTGTGTTGCATTGTATAGTATCGTATACACGCAAGCAATGTTGGTAAATTATACTTATGATATTTCTTTAAAATTGATCTGATGGATACATTTTTTCTATTAGATACTGCTCTTGTCTATAAAGTGTCTTAAATGATTCTAAACTCTGCTGTGTGAATGTTAATTCGAAATGTAACCAATACCCCGAAATAGTTTGCATATTATATTTCTGTTTTTTTTTTTGTTTTTTTTGTTTTGTTTTGTTTTTTTTTTGTTTTTTTTTTTTGTTTTTTTTTTGTTTTTTTTTTTTTTTTTTTTTGTTTTTTTTTTGTTTCTCTAATACAAGATACCATTCGCATATTTTTAATAAATGGGGGGTATATATATATATATATATATATTAATTTGTAACGATTCTAAAGTCTAGGCGCCCCCGCGGCTGCCGGCTGCGTTTTATAGTCGCTCCTGATTTATCTCGGAAACATTAGGAAGTTATTAATTTTCCCGATGTAAAAATAGCATAAAATTTTGTGTGGCCGTTTCGGGCTTAAATCAAGTTTATAATAAGAAATCAAATAAAAACCCAAATATTTTAAGTTCAAATCTGTCACGTTGTTCTAAATTAACCCAAAAGAATCGGTCATCGGCCGAAGGCGTTCACCACATGTGCTTGTTAAAAGACCTTTGCTTGTTAAAAGTGTCCCAGAGTGAATGATTTACAATGTTATTCTTTGAACTATGGTGATTGTAAACAATATACGACCGAGCTAGACAACTCAAAGTCAAACTCAAACTTAATGGTGAATGTGCTATTTTGGAGCCTTAAATAGCTGCAAAGATATAATTGTATAACCCTGAACGTTGTACCACAACCGCAATCCGCAAATTAGATTTCATGGCTACCGAGAAAGGCGCAATAGGAAATAAAAACATTTGACGAGAAGATCTTCTGCTGTCACGGCGACCTGAGTTCTGACCTCCAGTTCACGGAGCAGATCCGGTGCACCATGCGGCCCACGGACGTGCCCGACAAGGCTGCTCTGCGACCTGCTGTGGCCCGACCCCAACAAGGTTACCACCGGCTGGGGCGAGAAATAGACGACACGCTGATGTACTCTTTCCAGATCCTGAAGCCGGCCGACGAGCGCCACCTGGCGTACGGGCAAACCAACAGTATCCCCGGCTCCAGTCCCCACCCGCCGCCCAACGTCATATAACTCCTATCATTTGTATTAGCGTCTTGCAATATATCATAAGGAATAAATACAGTTAGCTTCTTTTTTTTTCAATTAAACATGTATGAAAACTTAGACCAAGCCGTATTTAATTTTGATAATCTAACTGCATCTCTTCATATATAATATAGGAATAATGTAAGAATAGGAAATAAGATTTGTACAGCGCCCTTGAGTTGATTTTTCACAAAAACGGCGCTATAAAAATCATCCGATTATTATTATTTGATTGCAACTTTTTTACATAAGAAAGACTTCAAGAAATTTTTATTCTGAATTTGCCATCCATGTTTTGGAAACAAATCATTATTTTGATATAAATAAAGGATTACAAATTTTACATACAGATACGAGTACATTTTAAATTTTAGAAATAAGAAAAAGCGTTAATAGTCAATTAAATATAATAAATAACAAAAATATATTCTTTTTTATAATAGCTATCTCTTCGATTTATTTTCATGTTAATATTAATAATAAAAATAATTTCTTTTTCAATTTCTGCTATTTTTCAATTTGCTATTCAATATTTTATAATATTTTTTTATTTAACATTTTCGAAAATTATTTACCTGCTTTTATCAAATTCTGTTTACGTTCATAATTTGTCTATTATTACGTTATTGTGTTCTATGTTTATCATTTGTCTATACTTGACATTATTATTTTTTAGTATTCTGTATATCATGATGAGGAGAGTTTCGCTTTCGAAACATGTTGATAAGTACATATCAATAAAGTGGAGATTTCAAAGTAATTTTTAATTCATTTATAAAATATATAACAATTGAAAGATGCATGTGAGAAACGCAACCACGTCGATCCCAACAAAGGCTGCGCCAACGCTAGTTGCAATTACCGTCTAACACGATACAAAGATTACGAGGCCTGTAATGTGCATTTTTAATGAACAGGGCTTTACAGCGTTGCATGAAATATCACATAAACTTCGGTGCTTTGTGCTCGTACTCAGTCCCTAATACTCTATTAGAGAAGGTGCTTTTGTGCGCTCCTTCTTTTCTACCCTTAAAAATTCACATTTCGAAGTTTATCGAGCATTTTGCAAGCCTCCCGTTAAAGATTTGATGAAAATGTATTATATTTAAAGATTTAATAACGAAACTAAAATTAGTTTATATCTCCAAAAATAACTAAGTGATGAGCTTAGGAAAAACGTTTACCAGTGACGTAATCAGTCATAATTCAAAATTTGAATGGCAGTAAGGGATACTGCCGCGCCCATGATATCTATGGCAGCCATTTTAAAAACCGTGACGGCACACGCTTAACGACCGGCCGGCGAGATTATCAAAATTTTGACGGCTTATGTCTTCAATAGGTACCTTCTATCAGGTATTTAGCAAAAATTTGAAAACTTCTATCCTCAGTTTGCACATTTGTAAATAACATGAAATTCCGTTGTAGGCGACAACCCCATTACTAATTATTCGAAATAAATTGTAAAAAACAGACATGAAAGTACAAAACGTTGGTAGAACTCTTATTTTTATTTGAAATATTTTAGATTAGCTACTTTTGATTTAACTTGGTCATTCCTGTAATGCTATTATATTAGACAGACATTTGGAAACGTTTCGAACCAGCGGGAGTCTTAAAATCAAATCAACGTTTCTAGGTAGCTACTTTACTATATCTGAGTGGAATCAATATTTTTTTGAGAGGAATTAATAAGTCTTTGTAGAAATGATATTTTTCAGCTACCTACCTACTTATGACATTAAAGCGAAGCATTTGATTTGTGGTGTGGCTATGATGCTAATTCTGTATTTTTAATTTCAAACATCTGAATTTAAAGGGTTTATGTTATTTTATACAATAAACAAATGTTTACGGTAGTAAATAAAGTAGATATTATGAAGTCACCATACTTCTTTTACACTTTATGTATTATTTTATCTGTACATTATTGTACTCCCTTGTAAAACTATGTGATAAATGTATCAATATGTAAAAGCCTTCTAGGCGTAAATAAATAAAATAAATAAATAAATAACAGTTTTGGGATATAGGGAACGGGAACTAACGGCCGTTCTTCCCAACTCTACTGAGCAATTATTGAGCCGAAATGTTGCCCCAATTCTGTTCAAATGCACAAATACGCTATTTCTAACGGAATTTTCGATCAAATTTACGATCAATTTAGGATATCGATTTTTGTGGATTAAGTTCCCCTCAAGAGAGGACTAGTTATAAAAAAGTGTCAACAGGGTGATCAAATGTCAGTGAAATGTCAAACGTCATTATTCGTATGTCAAAACATGTTTTTTTGTATGTTTTAAATACAACTGAAAAGAACCTAACTTATTTTACTCATTATAAGCCAAGTTTTGTCTTGTTTTTCACGAAAGAGAAACATCAATTGTTAAATGTACGTCCATGATAGAGGGCGGGCACTATTTTATTTTCTATGAAAGTGGGCGGGCACCTATATACCATAGACAATTTAAGATTTTAAAAAATGCTTTGATAATTATTCAAAAAAATTATTCAACTGTAACAATAATTTGAGGACTGAATCATTCAAAACTTCTCTTGTACCTAGACGTACGGCAGAAGGTAATATTTTTTCAGATATAGTTGATATGTTCAACTGCACGGAATGTAAATACAAGAATACTATAATAGGATACATCCTCAATAATTACTAATGAGGTACATGTCCAGAGCATAAGTTAATTATGAACAAATGTGCCGCGTGCTTGGTATATTCGCCTTTGTTACAAATTATATTTAATTATTAATAGACAATTGTTCCAGACGCTTCTGGGACTGTACATAAACTGTAAAATAGGGTGCCGCTCAAGTTGTGGCAGCCGCTATTTGTCATAGCTTCGGTAATGGCGCTGGTCCAAGTAGTCCCGAGAATGCAGTCCCGTTTTTTTTTTTTTTTTTTTACAGTAACTCCACACAGGAGACCAAGGAGGAAATAATTTCCCTCAGGGCCTATATCATCTTTGGGGATGCTGTGTGGAGGATCTTTTAGAGGATAGGAAGGAGTGAACTTGGGTCTTGAAGAGACCCATGTTATAGGAATGGAGGAAACACAAAGGCCGGCAGATCATTCCACAGCCGAGCTGTTGAACACAAGAACGAGTCGTAGAAGCGACCCGTTCTCATGTGACAAATGTCAACCGTGTGCAAATGTTGGGCGCGCGTTTGGCGTGTTTCCCGACTATGCACCGGTGCCGAAGGGATCAATGACGCTAGTTCCTCGGAGCATCTTCCATTAAAATACCGGTAGAACAAGGACAGCATTCCCACCGACGTCTGTGCTCCAAAGATTGCAACCCATTTATTAAGATAGGCGAATCTATCAAACGGACCGCCCGTTTCTGCACAGAGTCAAGGTTTTTTCAGATATTTTGGGAGTCCCGACCAGAGGTGGCTGCCAAATTCTACAATGGGGCGCACTTGCGATTTGTACAGGGTCAGCAGTTGTGTACTATTAAAGTATCTGCGGGCTCTGTACAATACGCCCAGTTCTGAGAGGCTAACTTTACTCGGGTTTCGATGGAGCCCCCATACCTGAGCTGATCACTTAAGGTTACACCAAGCATATCAATGGAGGGCTTGTTGGGAAGATTGCTTCCATTGAAGGAGACTAGATTGTCATTTCGATCCCTTTTAGACGTAATCAGACATGATTGGGTCTTTGAAACATTAAATTCGACGAGGTTATTCTTACCCCAAGAGGAGACCCTCTCAAGGTAACCGTCCATTCTCTGTTTCAAAGCCCTCCGAGCCGTTGGAGTTTGTGTGCCCTTTGGGGGCTTGTCAAACAAAAAGCAATCATGGACTGTACTGTCATCCGCGTAACAATGGATTGGTGCACATGTCAAGAGGTCATTGATGTGCAACAAAAACAATGTCGGAGACAGAACCGATCCTTGTGGGACGCCAGCATTTATTGAATGCGAGGAAGAGATGAAACCATCAGCAACCGTCTGAATCGATCTCTCCCTCAAAAAGTCGGCAATCCACGTACACAAGGAAACGGAAGTCCGTAAGAAGGCAGTTTGTTGACAAGTCCTCGGTGCCAAACCCGGTCAAAGGCCTTAGAAATGTCCAGTGAGACCGTTTGAATCTCACCATAACGTTCCAGGCACCGTCCCCAAACATGCGTCACATACGCGAGAAGATCACCGCACGAGCGGTTCCGCCGGAATCCGTACTGGCGGTCGTTAATGATTTTGTTCTTCTCGAGGTATGTAAGCAGTTTGTCGTTGATCACACGTTCCATCACCTTGGACAGAACTGATGTGATCGCTATGGGGCGGTAGTTGGCCGGGTTGGAGCGGTCACCTTTCTTAGGTATAGGATGAATGACCGCTTTTTTCCAACCAGAGGGCACAGAGCCACATTTCAGGGACATTTTAAAGAGCTTTGTTAAAACTGGAGCGATTTCTGCAGCACACCTCTGCAATACCAGGGCAGGTATTCCGTCAGGCCCACTAGCTTTATTAACATCGAGCCCCCGTAAGACAAGGAGTACATCCCGATGCCGTATCCTCAGCTTTTTCATATAGAAGCCGCAGTGAGGAACCGACGGCGGGATGGCACCCCGGTCGTCGAGGGCCGAGTTTTCTGCAAACATTTTCCCTAAAAGGTTGGCCTTTTCGGTAGCAGTGTTTGCTAGTGAACCGTCAGGTCTGGTAAGAGGCGGCAGACTGGATTTGCAGAAATTGCGACCTATGGAGCCCGCTAGCGACCAGAACGCCCTGCTGCCATGCGGGCAGGCAGCTAGCTTTTTACTGATCTGTAGGTCGTGCTCAAATTTTGACCTATTGATGATTCTCTTACTGTCCTTTGCCAATTTGTTATATGCTGATCTGTTTTCTGACGTTCGAGATGTGTTGTAGGCTCGGTAAGCCGCGTTTTTTCGTCGAACTGCTTCGGAGCATTGTCGACTGAACCACGGCTTTGAACCTACGCCAGTTTCTTTAATGGTTGATTGAATGAAGCCATCCATCGCAGATGTGATGACTTCACTAATTTCCTGGGCACATCTGGACGGATTCGAAGTCTGAAAACAGACAGCTGACCATGGGAAAGCATTAAAATGCGCCCGCAGACCGAACCAATCTGCTGACCTATAGTGCCACATTTTTCTCTTCAGCCTCTCAATTGGGGGTCTGAAGTTAATAGGGATTGATGTCGTCACCAGGCAATGGTCGGACGATCCTAAAGGCGCTGCGACATCAATCCCATAACCACGTGGCTCGGTGGTTAAAAATAGGTCTAACAGATTGGAGCGGTGAGTCTGGACATCAGGAACCCTCGTAGGCTCCTGAACCAGTTGCTCCAACCCATGGCAAAGGGCAAAGAATTCCGCCTGTCGGCCAGCCGAGTTTGTTGAACATGAGAACTTCAACCATGGTTCATTATGAACATTGAAGTCCCCCAGAACAACAAACTCGGCCGAAGGGTAGCGGGGTAAGAGGTCATCAATAGTTTCGCTCAAATGTTTAAATAACTCGGATGAGTCTGATTCGCTGAGGTTTGGTGAGCGGTACAAACACGCATAAAATCTTACCGTACTGGCAAGACTGACGCGCACCCACATTACGTCAAATCTGGAATTTTCCAGACTCAACAGTCGCACACAGTTGACGTCAGCTCGGCTATACAAACAAACACCTCCTTTTGGTCTGAACTTGCCTACGAGGGTGAAGCCCGGGCAGTCCAGATAGGAGGCGTCTGGAGGCTCAGCTATCTGCGTTTCGGAGAGGAATAAAAGGTTTGGGCGTTGGGATTGAAGGTGATGATGGACAGAATTTAAATTTTTGTGCAGGCCTCGAATGTTGGTAAAATTTACCAACATTTTTGGCCTGCACCGGGGACGCCTACTACTCGCCGTTGTAATGATGTTATTATTGTTTTGTGATTCCATGTTTTTTTAAATTGTTTTTGGGGGTTTTATAGGAAAGGGAAAGCAAGGGAAGGATTAGGTATAAAGGGTGGGTAGGAAGCTGGGGGTCAGGGTATCCAGGACTGACGGACGTATGAATCCATCCCACCGACTGCGGTGCAAGGCTATGGTTGGGAGAGTCTGGCTGGGAAGGGCTCCCAATGCGCCCCAAACGCTACTGCTGGGTCCCCTCCGGTCACGAATCGGCACAACAGCAGCGGCGGGGTTTTTACACTCGCTGGTGGGGCAGCCCACCCTCAGTCGTGAGCCTGAGGGTCGGGCCCCTGTACTATCGAGCGGCCTGGACAACGGTAGCCAGTTGTAAAGGGTCTCCCTCAACCATTCTCTCCCGATCCGACCCACCACGCAGTAGGTAGGCCAACGCATCCGCTGCCAAGACCTGGACAAACCTTACCCCATGAACCCGGGCACCCCTGTTAAGTCACCAAACGTAGCGAACCACTTGGGATGACCTATGGCAGAGGTGTTGGTCATCCAAAAAAATGGTTCCCGGGGCGGCGGTACCCATACCCGCCTCCCAAATTAGAGGAGGTTTGTCCAGGTCGTTGTAAGGAGGTTAGATTCTTAGCGGACTACTTTTGTCAATTGGTGAACTCTGCTAGGTCGGATATCCAATAGTGGGAAAAGGCGATGGTCCAGGGTATAGGAAAGTCAAACAATATTCAAGGTACTCGTAGATCAGACAGTAAACTGTGGGTCAGAGCGCAGAGTCGTGAGAGAGGCTAGCAGGAGATGTTACGAGAGTCGGAAAAAGAGTTCGGACGGGAGACTGAACGAGAGTGGGTTGGAAGTAACCGCGAACCCCTATTTATACCTAACGCCGAGCCGTTCACAGCTTGGCGCCGGATATCGTGCTCTTTTCGGTTTGCGAATGTTCATGTTGTGTGAAGCCATTGCGATCTCGTCAATGGATGAGATACATATTCATGAAACGCCTTTCTCCACGTTCTGCCGTCTGACCCAAACTACTTCCTTTCAGCATGTTTATTTAAATATAAATTATATAAAGGGATCAACGAGTCCCCGGTCCATACAAGTTCAGGACAATCTCTTGTATAATTCTCAACTCTAAACTTACATTATGTTATTATTACTAATTATGCTAAAAGGATTCCGGCCTATCTCACAATATCATTTATTTTCCCTTTTTTTTGGCCGAACTCCCGTAATATTAATCTAAACATAAACAAACTTACAATCATAATATTATTAAATGTAGAAGGCGGTCGCACGTTACGGGGTTGGGGAAACGGGACACGGTAGAGTAGGAGAAAGTAAGTAGGAAAGCCCCTTCTTTCCTTTTTCCCATAATTGTACCATCTACACCCGTAGGAGAAACACCGCGCAGCACAGCAGCGTGTACCTATGAGTGTAGGGAAACTAGAAGACGAAGACTGTTGTGGATGAAACATCATCGTCTTTGATTTCGATTTCGACCTCGTCTGATACAACAATGTCATTGCTGAGTTTGTTTGAGAGACATTTTTAGATTTTGTTGTATTGTGTGAATACGATCTATACTATCGATGCACCTATAAGTATAATATGTTTTACACTTGTGTTACTATCACAATTTATAATAAAATACGTAAAAGCCCCTTGAGGGCGTATACTATATAATAAATAAATAATATTAAATTGATGGATACCAATTTCACCGTTTACTTTACATCTTTTATGGTTTTGAGATTTGACTTTGCATCAATAAAGACTTAGTAGAATATTTATTCTAGTGAACCGATTCAATCAGATTAACCACGTTATTTGAATTTACTATAATCACTCATTTGATTCATTGATTCGGAAAATTAATTTGAACAAAATATACTCGTATTTCATATTAAATTATGTAATATGATATAAAGTCAAGTTATCCCAATATGTATTACTTATGTGATATCAGTGTATGACTTACATGCCTAACTATAATAAGCGTTGTAAAAGGGATTTGCTTCAAATCGACTGTAAATAGGTACAACCATTTAAGCCACAAAATGAAAACTTCACAGATGATCAAATTGAATATTTTACTGTTTTCGTAGAAATCAATTACTTCATGGTTTGACATATTTATTAAATAAAGAAAACACTGGTTTAATCAATTAATTTATTTTTAAAGAAAGCCAATAAAATTGATAATAATATTCTTAATAATCAACGTAATTTTATTTCAGTCCCATATTAGATATATTTCCGGGGAAAACAAAATTTTCCTATTTCCTCTTAATCGATCCCCCTTTTGACATACTGTCTGTTTATTTTTTATGTGTTGTTCAATTCTATTACATGTGAGTATGTCTCTGTCTCACTGTTCCATTGTACCGTTATATATTCTATCTTCCTTTTTTATTATATTTTTATATCTCACCCATATATATGCTCACTCTATGTAATTTTGCTGATTTTAAATTTTACCTTGACGAACCTTGGGATAGGCGAAACCGGTTGGTGATGATTAAAAAATAAATTAATGGTTTAGTTTAAATGTTTATAAATTTATATATTGTTTTTTTTCCTGAAGAGATCTAAACTATCGCGTTTCTATTAATAATATTATCAGATTTGAGGTTTGACTCAGTTTACCGAAAGTAAGTAACTAACTAACGAACTAACCATCATGCCGTTTCTCCGCAGGGGTAGGCAGAGAGGACGGACCGCCAAACAACTCGATCTTGGCTTACACTTCTTGCTTCATTCACTTTCATACAACGTCTCATACAGTCTCTTCTATTATTCCGACTTCTGGCATGACCTGACTCAAGTATCACTTGATCGTGCCATGTCTTCCTCGGGCGTCCCCTGCTTCTTCTTCCATTCACATTCTATATATTCTTCTTACACTATTTCTTAGTTCATTCGCTATACATGCCCAAACCATCTAAGCGCCCCTTTCTCAATCTTTCTCATGACGCCTAGATCAGCCTTGCATTCTTTATACCTCGGAGAACGTATTCCTATAGTTGATACCAGGGTTGGCCAGTGCCTCGATCGGGATTTAACTTAACTTATATATTGTTCGAACGATTCAAAATTACATTTCATAAAATCCGTTGGTTCTTATCTCTTCGCTTAATTTACCTATCTCACTTAAAGTCACCGCTCCTCCCACTCACCATTACAACTGATGTTTACTCTCATTTTCCTCTTCTCTCACTTCACCCATCTCACTCACAGTTCTTGCAAGTTGCTACTGACGTTTAGTAAACATCGAGATCTTTCTCTGAGTGCACGCGTATATACCACACTGGAGATGTGTACTTCATTTTTTTAGTAGTGGAATACACAACTATATTATTGTCGTTAATTCGATTTTAGCATACAAAATAATTGTTATCTCGTGATACAAACAATATCAGTCGATCGTCACTTTTTTTATTAACTAGTCGCTCTTGGAAAAGAAGGGTGGCGACCCCTTGTATATACACATCGGACAAAATATTGATACATTAATATCAATTTGATCACAAAAGTCAAACTTTTTAGGTCTGGTAATGATAACTTAGGTACTTAAAAAGATACAAAATAATAAAGAATGAAAAAAAAAACATTCCTAACATAACAATACCAGCGATCCACTTGTGTCAGCATAAGATTGCTCAGAACTTATTAAAAATCCCTATCTTTATATATAAAAAATGAATGTTTGTCTGGTTGTTATCGATTTTCTCGAAAATTATTCAACAGTTTGTTTTTATTATTGCCGGAAAGGTTTAGATAGTAGTTTGAATGAAATCAGATATGTACAACTGTTGCTATAAAGTTTTAAAATTAGTATGAAAAACATTGAACTCGCCATGTTGTATTGAGGTTAGCCCACAGTATACCACTCTAGTTAGCCTCAGATTACATATTAAAAAGAAGAAGGTTTGTTTGGGTAGAATATTTTCAAAATGGAAAACACAAGCAGGTACCCACTTAAGAACTTTTTTTTATTTATTTACTTATTTTGAAAAAAATAAATGTTTGGCTGAAATAAAATGTTCAAATGAACGTTTCTTTATTTATTTATTTAGAGATAGCAATAGTCGTCATAAGGCATTACTTTCGCTGTCAAATTAATTATTGCAGCCTAACGACAAGCAAGAATTTACAACTAAACAACTTTATTCCAAAAAAAAAAAACCCGAGCAATACATCAGCTAGTACTATATATATTTATCACTGAATAAATATCAGTTTTCTTTTAACCTTTTCCAGTATTAAAACTAAGCAGAGGGAGTTGAATTTGAATAATAATCTACGGTAAAAAATAAACCTCTTTAGTTAAGGCTTGTTGCTAATATTTCTTTTCAAATTTTGCAGAAATGTTTGCGGAATCGTATTTAATCCAAAATTACTAATCAAGCGTTCATTTCGTAATATCTCAAACAGCGATTTTTAAATAATAAGAGTGGAAACAATAATTCAATTATGGCATCTAAACGACAAGAATTTCATAACACAACTTCATAACATTTTTCCCCAAAAAAAAAACCCAAGCAAGGCCGGGTACACAACGGCTAGTTTCATATAAATTGAATTTATTTAGTTTTGGTTACATTTCAATGATACATGCTACAAGAAATATATATAAGAATACACTACATACCCCGCATCTAAAAATAAACAAATGGAAAATATTCTGGAGCAATTTATTTGAACAACCTTCTAAAATGTTAATATTCTTCACTTCTACAGGTGGCGTGTGAAGCAATGGATTAAGTTCCTGGTCCTGAGTTAATTAGCGAAGAGTGTTAAACTGCCCCCAGGTGTGTGGTCCTACAGATTTATTACGATGTTCTCAAGCCACGATTAGCAGCCATCTCCGTCCTACCAGCAACGAATTCCTGAAAAACAACAAAATGTTTTGAAACTTCACACAAATAAACAAATAGGACCTTGAGCGATCGAAATGATTTACCATTGTTTGAAAACAAGGTACCTCACCCGTTCACCAGCTTATTATAAAGCACGGTTTTTATCAAATATACATGAGACAACTTAAAAGCTTTAAGCTCCTTTGATCTGGACTCAGTGGGAGCAGGTTTGAAAATCGGTATGTGAAAAACAAAATAATTTAATTTGGGTGATTTATTTTAGATAATGTTGGAGCACGTAAATTAAAAAAAAGTGGTAAATAGGTACTTAATCTCAGTCTAATATATCGAACCAATATTGAGTATTACGCGTATTTGTATTATATGTGTATTTAATTAATATAAAATAATATACAGCATATTTGAGGTACGTTCGGATGCGGATGCCATAGTATTACCAGCTTTGAACAGTTGAAAGCAGTTGGGACTCTTGTGCGTTATTTAAATAAAAAAAAATGAAAAAAACGTATGCCCACAAAAAATGTAACGCAAGGAAAAAAAATAGCTCCACTTTTCCCATCTCTTTAACCCCCATTTCCTTCAGATTCACAACAAACCCCATGATTGGGATTGATATAGTCCCCCTCGCTCTATGTAGTTGGAACCCTTCATCAGTATTCACAAAAAAAACAGATTTTGAAGTAATCTTGTAAAAATGTAATTAGTATTTTGCAGGGTTTGACGGACATATATTACTCACATATATTAATATTTATTGACGATACATCAAGGACATTAATATTTTAGTAGGTGTCTTTATTTTTACTAGACTTTCCCGCGTTTTCATATTTAACATTGCTGGAATTACCCGGATACCGTCAAGTCGCATTGCTGTATGTTTGGAACTTGGTATGGTGGAAATCTCTGCCCGTAGATGACAACTGTTGGCAAATAGAAAAAAAAACTTCGTTTCTCTTTGTGATCAATTTATGAACGGCTCATATAGCAATATTTGTAATTATAGAGATATGCTTTTCTTCCTTCTTTTATTTAATTTTTTTATTAATTTGGACATAAATTTAACAATTTAAAAAGTAAGAAAGTAAGGTATAAATATAACAAAAAAAAACAAAAGTATAATTAAAAAAAATAATAGTTCTCCTCTCTTAACTAGGAGATCCTGTGCTGAGACTAACTAGGTTTTGAATAAAGGGGTTGTCAGCGACTTCTATATTTGAAGTTCAAGGTTAGGATAGGGTATTTTCAGTCATTTATATGATGTTGTTTTAAGAATAATAGTCAGTTCTTCTTCTGGTAATTCCATAAGCTAAGTTTTGCTGGACTAAATGTAATTATTAATTGAAATAATTGTTTGATACTAGATGGGAGTTTGTTGTGTAACTATCCATATAAAAATTCAGAGCTTCCCTGTCCAAAGGTAGTATTACACCTAGATACATTTAGTTTGTTCTGGTATTATGATTATGAAGAGTGTTTTCCGTTTTGTCTTTTTTGAGATGATGAACCACAATATTTTTGGCAAAGAATTTTTGTACACTTGGAACGTCGAAATGTTTAAACCTTTCCTTTGTTGACGTAATTATGGGACCTTTAAAATGGTCTTTTTGATGCATTTCTGAGTTATATTTAAGTGTTTTATGATATTTTATGAGCCCTATCGTAATATTTCATATTCCAAATGACAGTGGCTGAAGCATAATACATTTAAATTGTATTTTTAATATCCATTTAAATTTAGAAAATAAATACTGTTTTTGATATATATCGAATAAACATGAATACTTCCATTATTAAAATTATTAAATTTTAAATTCGATTGTTCTGAACTCCTGCATTTAATCAACATATACATACCTAAACGAACTACAAGACAAACATTAACATTATACATATGTATATCCCGTTCCAACTATAGTTTGTATTCACCAATTCAATGTTTACACAGTCTTGGTAACAAATACGTAAATGATATGGATGTATTTGACAATAATCTAAATTAGGCAAATTTCAAAAAAGTATGAACGAATTATGTCTATTCAATTTATTTTTATTAGTTTATTGAAGTTTATAAACCTCATTGTAATATTAATCATTGTAGAAGATAATATTTTAATATCCTAAATTAAACACGAAACCGAAAAAAAATCACAGAAAATAAAAAGGTATCAGTCGCATCTCGGACTCGAACCCAGGACGTCTGTCATTCCGGAACAACCGCTTTACCGGCTAATCTAATGAGACCAGTTCAATTTACGCTATCTTAATGATATCATAAAGATAGCAGCCAATAATATGGAATTTGAAATGGAGGATAATATTGACAAGTATTGAATTTGAGGTACGATATCGATGAAGAAGGCGTAAATTGAACAGATCTTATTAACTTAGTCGCTAAAGCGGTTGTCCCGGAAAGACAGAGGTCCTGGGTTCGAGTCCGAGATGCGACTGATACTTTTTATTTTCTGTGATTTTTTTCGGTTTCGTATTTCATTTAGGATATGTTAATGTTATCATCTTCAATGATGAATTATTTCTACCTAGCTTATAAATTATTGTTAACTACAACTTTTTACATTATTTATTTATTTGTTATTATTGTTATTATTGACTTTGTGGACATTGTATTATATATTTTTTCTGTTCCTTTATATTTTTGTGTATTTTCAGCTGTGGTGCAGTTTATTATTTTTTCTTATTTCAAGTATAATTAACTTTAGCGCAAGTTACTCATTTTTTATGTGATTTAAAATGATATACTTGTATGTAAAATTCCTCTGGGCGTTTAAATAATAAATAATTCACATATCCGGTATTTGGATATTTATATAAACATCACGATATTGTCGAACCCTGTAAATTAGCAACTTGATTTAGTGCGACAAATGTTAATAACGATAAGTTTTATGAAGGTTAAGGTTTGTTAATTTCCTGTACTCAAGGAAAACTACGGTGCAAATTTTTAAAAAGTTTTATTTATTACCATGCATAATTTTAAGACGCAGAATGTCAGGTTTCGCGATTCTACGTTCTTCCATAATATAATCTAAAAGTACGTGGTGTTTGGTACTAGAAATAGTACGCTCTGCGTGAATACAGCAAATTTTTTATGTATTGCATGTTGAATGCGAACTTTTAACGACGCCTAAAGGCTGGAAGATTAAGAAATACCGCGGAAGTAAAACGCTGCAATAAAAACATTTAAGCCAATCTTGATATAGTTTAAGTTTAAAAATAAATGCAAAATCAATCAGTCAAAACAACCAAACAACATTTTGAATTATATCCATCTTCTGTGTTAATATTCAGAAACATTTAAAAATAATAATAAATCACTGATTACTCCGAATTTGTCGTTGATGAGATTTATAGAATTCGGTCTGAATTAATTAAAAAAAAGTATATATCGATACCTTAGTTAAATAGGGAACTAACTCAAAATACCTCATTTTCAGAAAACTGTATTTGAAAATGTTTTCAAAAAGACATCGCTCCGATGTAAAGTTATTTTGTCCACCTATAACATAACAATAGATGCAACATGTAAGTAATTTATCAACCTATCATATCATAGGTGTAAATGGCTACATTTATTAATTTCCAAACGGAAACATTTGACATGTTTCTCCATTGAACTGAGAACATGTAGGTATACAACAAATATGACAATATATAAAAAATTTCAAGTACCATAATACGGACATGTATCTCGTTTGGTAGTCGAAAATCATGTAAATTTTTGTACCAAAACTTTTTAATATGAATAAATAAAAAATTACGTCATTATTAATAAATGAATTAAAAATTATTTCGTATTCACCACTAAAAATAATAATGATAATTGGAATATTTGTATAGCGCCGTTTTTGTGAAAAATCACCTCATGGGCGATGTACAAATATTACTTCCTATTCTTTATCTAATTATATACAAACATATACAGAAAATTATATATATGTGTCCTAAAAAATATGGATAATAATTCTTTGTCTTAGCTTAAATACATTCTTGAATATAATGGAAACAATCACTCTATCATTTGTATTAGCGTCTTGCAATATATCGTAAGGAATAAATACAGTTAACTTTTTTTTTTTTCAGTTTAACATTAAATTTAGTTTTGATAATTTAACTGCATCTCTTTATATGGTCTATAAATAATGTGTAATGATAGCCTGTCCAAAAGAGAAAAAATCGTAGAATAGACGTAATATAAGAAATAATATAAGAATAGAAGTAATATTTGTACAGCCCCTGAGTGATTTCTCACAAAGCGGCGCTATAGAATGGTCCGATTATTATTATTATTGTATATTACCGATGAAGAAATCATCGCTTTAAAAAACATGTAGATGTGTGTATATTAGTAAAGTGGTGAATACAAAGTACTTAAATTATTTATTTTATACTGTACATAAAAAATGCTCAATAATTCATTTACGATCATGATTTTTATATTCTAAGCAACATATATTATAATTTATTATTTACAAAAGAACATTTTTAGGTTCATAAATTTTTAGATTTCCTTCATTTATTTTAAAAAAAATCTTTTGCTACCTGGGCGATCGCTGTACAATAACAATTGAGTTGTCAATTATCAACTTACTTTCACTCGTGATATTCCTACAAATAAAATCTTAAATAACAATGTCTAATGAACATCTTCATGGTGCGTTACAGAGCCTTGTCAAGTAAATATTAAAAAAAAAATGTTTTAAAATCAGCCTTGGTTGGTTAGTTATTCAAAAAAATTATTTCTAGAGTTGTCAATAAACGTGCTGCTTCAGATTTGAGATAGTGAAGTTTTCTGGAATTGTGGATTGTGGAACACGGTTGGTTTCAACTAAAGATTGGAATGTTTCTTCCAAAAAAATTCATTCAGATAGTGCACTAGAAAATGTGATGGTAGCTTCAAAAGTTTATCGTTAAATTGTTAGATTCTGATGATTTAATGTACGGCTTTTCACATACTCGTCAGACGCACTGTGTCATGGTGATTACTTTTGAAGTATGAGCCAAAGCGGTCGATTTCATAATTTGAACATGGTCAAGCCGTCAACATTAAACATCGATTTTTGAGTTGAATTTAAAGAAAATTAATCATGTAGAGGTTGAATTTTTGAAATTCAGCTTGTAAATCTTTTTAAAAATCAACTCCTCTCATCATCAGGGCCGTCTTAGTCATGTGGGGCCCTTAAGCACACACTGAGTTTGGGGGCCCCCTTTTGTAAGCTGCCAAACCTACGGGAAAAACAACAAACCACAAAATAATGTTTGTGGCACTGAAGGGTTCGTGCAAGACAGTGCTATGCCAATGAATTATGATCGGAGATATAAGACTAGAAAAGTTTAAAAATAATTCATAAAAAATAAAAATACTGCTCTCATTGTGAATTACCTATGTACTATTATGCACAATAAAGATATTTTTTGCATTTGAAAGGTCAAATAATAATAAAAGTATTTTTTCAAATTTATTTTAATAACTATTGAAGCTTATTAACTTCATTGTAATATTTAATCATTACAGAAGATACTATTAACTTCAATCCTGAATGAAAAACACGAAACAGAAAAACCACAGAAAAACGTATCAATCAGGTAAATATTATCTTCTACAATGATTAAATATTTACTTTAAAAATATATGTTTTTTTAATGTTTGGCTAATTACGATATTAGTGCAGAAATACTTATTTCGTAAATCGTGGAACAGATTGTGCCTCATCTTCCTTTCTATCGTAATGTTCTGATAATATCTTTAAACGCCACTTTGCGGTTTTGATGATCTTGTGTCCTCACTGTGTATCAGTTTGCAGTCAGCCGGGGCCCCCCTCCGAGGTTAGCCTATGGAAATAACAGTATTTTTACCTCATTCCCTGATGTTGGGATCCTAGGAAAAATTGTTATTTTATTTTTTCAAGTGTGTCTGCAATGTGTGCTATTTTTGGTACGTAGTTAGCTCCCTCGGAGTGAGGGAGCTCTCAGTGACATATTATTTTTATGTTTGAGTCCTGTGCACTATTATTTTTACAGCAATTTCAAAAGATTACACATGGCTTAGGGGAATTGGGGGCCATTTCAGTTCCTTTGTGGAGTAAATGGTTTTACCGGAAGTCGGCTCCCCCTGTCTCAGGCCCGACCCCTTGGGCCTGGTGAAATTCCGGCCCTGGTCTGGGGCCTCTTATTTGCAGCCACGCGTACCATTATGATAAAGAGGGAACTGCTTCCTCATCTACAATGGCTTGAAATCTTGTAAGTTGTGATTTTATTTTTACCCTTTTTATGATCAGAGTCTGGCTGTCATGTGCCATCTTTAGGTTCTCAAAATTCAAAGATTTGAGAATTGAAACACAACGCTACCTCCAGGAGATAGAATTGAAAAAGGAAGAATTGATTTAAATTTGGTCTGTTGAGTCGAAGCTGATACGACTGCCGTTGCAATCCGGCTCGAGCGACCATGAGCGGTTTCACTTTCTGCAGCCTGGAGGTCAGGAATTCGGTTGTAAATCGTCTCCTTTGATAACTTGGCATCCTGTTGGCACCAGAAAGTGATGAATCCATGCAGATATAGCGATATGATGGTGCATGGGTGTGTTGGTCTGTTTTTGATTTGCTATGCTCAGATGAGCTAACACAGCTAGTTGCTTTTAGAGCAAGATTGGAAGATAGCGTCACAAAAGCAAAAGAGAAAATACAAAGACATGTAAAAATAACAAGAAGTTGATATAAAGTGTGGAACACACGCGAGCTATAAATATTAGTGAAACCAAAAGGT
The DNA here is from genome assembly GCA_022606495.2 of Halesus radiatus. Taxonomy (NCBI): domain Eukaryota; kingdom Metazoa; phylum Arthropoda; class Insecta; order Trichoptera; family Limnephilidae; genus Halesus; species Halesus radiatus. Next base: position 131,687 of record JAHDVE020006631.1, read on the forward strand.
TGTATAGACAGAAAATTATAGAATTAAATGGTGAACTTATAATTTTAAAAAATATACGAACCTCGATAAACAATAAAAAAAAAGATAAATTATAACACTCAACAGCGGTTTAAGGGTAAAAATTATTCCGTGTTGTTAATTATAAATAAAATGATTGTGACTTTAGCGAGCATTAGAAATTGAACAGTGAATCTTCTGATTGTTTGCCAGCAAACAAAGTGTTTCTAAATCAAACATCGACAGGGAAAATGAGTCAAATTTACATTCATGCCGACTTGAATGAATGTATTATTTACGAGGTGTCCTTAAAGGATTATCGATGGTCCCTGGAGGACAATAAGTAATTATCAACCAGATTTCTTGAAGAATTCCTCAAGGCTGTCATAAATACCAATAAATATTCGAGACACAATAGGAGCGCTTTTGATTGATGATAAAAAATAAGCAGGAACGAAGTACAATAGAGCGAATTTTTTATTATTAATTGATTGATACAATGGCTAGTAAAATTCTGCTGAGTTGAAAAATATTATTAATACCAATTTATTTGGATGCGATTAACCATATAAAAACCAAATTGTGCTTTTTAATAATTGAAAAATATAATATTAACATTTCACAACAGAAACATGAAATACACTATAAACATTAAAAAGTAAAAGCGGTTGCGACTGGGATTCGAACCTCAGATCTCTTAGTCTTACCAGGACAAGTGTCTCTACGAATTGAGCTATTGAGATCTATTATAGATTGCCAATCGTACAATTGCCAAGAATCCATTTTATGAAGTTGGCACTTCCGACAAACGTCAATTTTCCCAATAAAATTGCGTTTTTATTTTAAACACAGTTAAAAAATTATGCATTATTTTGTATTTCCGCATATGCATATATTTTTATTTATATTTATGAATTTAACACTATTTTTATATATATTAATTGATAAACTAAAGTTTTTAAGATAAGATTTTTGTGCATAGCGCAACAATTATTTTTATAATCAATACTATTAGCCTGAAACACCATCCAAATTGAAAACCTTCCGAGAAAAAGATAAATGTCGCCTACACCTATTGAGGGATTTTGCCGTTACAAGCCTCCTCTTCCTCGCGTTTCAATAAAGTTGGTTGTTTACAGGTGAAATATAATAAAAAACAGTACTATTGAATGAAACACTAGTATATGCCATTAACTTGGCGGGTTTATGATAAGCCGACGTAGCTCACCCGCAGAGCATCTTACCGATATCGAAGGGTGCAAGTTGAGTCCTGTCGGCGACATTATCTTTTCTCGGAAGTTTACTTGGATGAGTGTTTCAGTTAATACTATTGTTTATAAAAATATTTTTGTCCCAACTGAATATTTTCAAGTTAAGTGGCTGCTATATTTTCACTTGTCCGGGTAAGACTAGAGGATCTTGGCTTTTGAATCCCACTGGCAAACTCTTCTTTTTTAGCTTTTTATTTTTTGCTTACTCGTCTATTTTATATTTTCATTGAGAATTGATGATATGAGTTTTTCCTCAAATATTATATATTTTAATGAACGTATTATATCAGTGAAAAATAACTCGTGTGATGCAGGCAACCCTATAATGTATCATCATATTAATTTATGTTTTTTTTTTCTGTCAGTTCAAATGTATGATATTAGCAACATAAATAGATTCTTTTGGAACCCAAATTACTCCTTTTTTTAAATATTTCTTGTTTATTTAAAAAATCCTTTTCTGTGGGATTCGTATTTCATTCCGTATATATAATTTAGTTGGAAGTAAGGTCAAGTCGTTTGGTTAAAAGTTTCTTGTATATTTGCATTACGTTCCAGAGTGCTAAATACGCCGAGTATCGCTTCCTGGTGAACGACCACCATTCATAATAGAAACGTTGCTCGAAATGACTATAACCGTGTCTAGTGACAAAAATATGAAGGATCGGGTAATTTAAAATAATGTATGTAAATTAGAAAAAACGTTATCCTCTAGAAATATTTGATCAGGCCTTCGAAATACGACTAAAAATTAAAAATGTTTTATGTTTATATATTTTAAGCGCCTTATTGTTGCATTTCTATTGTCATGTACTTTTACTTCTCTATTGTGTAAAAACTATCGTGTACAATTAATACAAACTTTTACCTACATTACATTTTTTGATGTATTTTTTATTTTCTGTAGGATACCTCACTACTGTCGCGTTACATGGGTGCTCCCCAACTCAAATATCGAGAAATCTTTTTTCTATTGAGTTGGGTAGTTTTAAATACTTTATCCTTTTTTGTAATTAGCTATTAAGATATATCTGTATTATTAAATATTTTATATGTATTTATATTAAATAAAAGGTACTTATGCAAACACTTTTTTCCCAATTCTACTCTTACCCACTCCCCATCAAATTACCCCAATTGGGGATGCTTTTTAGTCCCACTCGGCTCCAGGTAGTTGGGATTTGCGGCAATCACATAAATTATAAACCTAATTACTGTAACACATATCGTCACTGTCTGACTGAAAATCATTCATAACAAGTCGAAATAAGAAACATTTTTTAATGGAGTTCTTTGTTATTTATTTAGCTTGCAATTGCAGATGTCCTCATATTTGATTTAATATTATTGTAATTATTACATATTCTTCCTATTCAAACTAGAATTTTGCTTACAATTTGTTTTACATTGATCTACTTGAATGCACATGGGCGTGAAGCGCAGGAACTTTCAAAATGAATCTTATTAATCTCAAATGAGCACTCATGGAAAGACTTCCCTGTGTACAGGCCAATAACGCCTTTCTGCATACTGTTTTGGCCTCCCAGATACTGCAGCGATTCCAGCATATTCACGGAGAGGCGAGTTTTCAGTTTTGCAGCCATTACATCTTCGGGAATATCCTCTCTCATCATGGAGGCCCGCCTTCAGTCCAGCCTCCAGCGGCCTTACGCATACCGGAGAAAGATATTAGCCCCCTCACAATTTAAATGCCGCAGTACCTTAAAGGGTTTATTTTCCTGAACTTATTGTACACTTTGTATAATGTGATGGATCGTACTAACCTCCGAACATAATAAAAAAAAAAAATAATATTATTTATCAATTCTGGGCATCGGATATTACAGTTGACTATTTTATACAAGAATAATGAATCTATGCGATGTATTTGTACACTCAATAATTATTTAATGAACTATCAAAGTGAACTTGGATAAAACGACCAAATATCCATGATGTCACAAAACACAATGCAGTACAATTCACAATTCCTATGGCAGTACCGCATACTACAGCGTCAGTCATTTTATATACCGTGACGTCACACGTTTATCGACCGGCTGGAAAGATCCTCATAAATTTTTCTGACTTATATCTTCAATACTATTCCGTATTTTCCAATAATTGAAAAAACTCTGTCCTCAGCACTCTAATTAATATATGTAAATAATACATTTTTAAATAGCAAGAATTTTCCTCGTAGGAGATGACCTTTTAAGAGTGTTAAAACACAATATATAGCACCCCCATAATTTTTACAAAAAAAAAAGTTTAAAAAGCAAACATCAAAATTTAAATATTCCCATTTTATCTTTTACATTATACTATTACGGTGGAACTTTAAAAAAGTAGTAAGATAATTTAACGAAGGCAAAGTAAAGTTTAAAAGCCTTCTGATGGCACTTCATTAATTTAGTGAGGCGCGGCGGGCGCCCATTGCAACTTTCCTGTAACTCATAAAATCTAATAGATATTACCATAAACTGCGGAAACTGTCGATGAACTTCCGAACAATATCCCTTGGAGCTCACAAGAATAAATTATTGCCTTAAGTACTTTGAAAAAGAGAGCAACTTTTCAATTTAGTTCCTTATCGCTAGCGTTTTGTAGAAAGGGCAAACAAGTCAGTTTAGTTCGACAATTAAATTAAACTTATTAATTTATTTAATAAATTTTGATGTAAAAAAAATATTATATGGAATTAAGCCAAGTGTTAACATATACTCGTATAAATAATACGTAATTAAATGTTCCAAAAACCCAATTATGTCTGATTACGCCCAAAAGTATCTAGTCGTCTCACTCAACGGAAACAATCTTGCATTCATATGCTTGATGTAACTTTAAGTGACCAGCTCAGGCACGGGGGCTCCATCGAAAGCCAGAGTCAACTTAGCCTCTTAGAAGCTGGCCGTACTGTACAGAGCCCGCAGATACTTTAATAGTACACAATTTCTGACCCCGTACAAATCGTAAGTGCCTCCTTTGGCAACGGTGCATCGTGGGGAAACACGCCAAACGCGCGCCCATCATTCGTACACGGTTGATATTTGTCACACTAGAGCGGGTCGTTTCCGAAACTCATTCTTGAGTTCAACGGCCCGGCTGTGGAACGATTTCCCGGCCTCTGAAGGAGTGAACATTGGTCTCTTCAATACCCATGTCCACCCCTTCCTTTCCTGATAACATAGGACTTGAGGGTAATTATTTTTCTCAGGGTTTCCTGTGAGGAGGTAATGTTAAAAAAACGTCTGTCGAGATGAAGCTGCAAAAGAGGTTCAAATATATTATGGCCCAGTCATTGCGGGTTGTGCAATTTCTTTTTATAGATTTTTTAAGTTGCCAAATAACATCAATTATTAAAGATTTTCATTGTATAAATAGTATAGGTACTACATTAACTAACTAATCGGCACCCAGTTTACTGAAGAGGTAAGCAGAGCGGATAGACCGCCACCCAACTCTGTCTTGGCACACCCTACTTGCTTCATTCACATTCATGCATCGTCTCATTCATCCTCTTCTGTTGTTCTGACTTGAGTATTCGATTCACTTGGTCATGCCATGTCTTCCCCGGGAGTCTCCGACTGTGTTTCTTCTATCATTCACTTTCACGTGGTATATTCTTCTAAAACTTCTTTCTCCGTTCATCCGTTCCACATATCGAAACTATCTTATCGTTCCTTTCTTAATCTTGTTCGCTGCGCTTTCTTCAGGTTTACATACTTTATGGATCTCCACATTTGTAACACGATCAAACGTGGTGTTATCACACATTCGCCTCAAGGATCTCATTTCTACAGCATTCAGTCTACTTTCATCCATCCTGTCAGTTCCATTACTCAATGTCATACATCAGGATTGGTATCAGCACTCGGTGATAATTATATACTAATAATAAAATAAAATAAAGGCTTTTAACATCCCGTGATACCCTTTCTTAATCGTTGTGAAGGAACTGTCTGTAGTTTAACCATGGAAATCACTATTGATATATAGCGACAGTGGCGATATTAAAATTATCTAAGAATTACTACCATTTTTAAGAATGATTTTATTTAGTTTTTTCCACTTTTCAGACATTAATAGTCCTAGAGTCATTGAATATATATTTTTTTTCAATTTCTCAGAATTATACATTGATGTACAGTATTACACAACTCGCAAAGTAAAGTGAATATTTTCAAAAGTCCGTCTCGTAAACACGTAAACGTTATCCCTTTCTACAAAACACCGACGTAACAAATTTATTTATGTCGAAGTATGGTGAAGCCGTAACAGTACAATAACGGTCATATAATAGTAGAAGAAATTCTAATTTGATACCTGTTAAGGAAATCATTCCCAGGACGAAAACTGCTACAATGAGAAATTTTGTCCTGGTTTAATTTCGTTAAAATATATTTTTTTTCTAAAACAATCAAATATCTTCTTTGTTACTATTTTAGACAAGAAAAATTTCTATTTTAGACAAGAAAAATTTACGTCGACGGACATAGTAGGTATTGAGATATCAAAGGTATTCTTATAATTGGAAAATCCAAATTTTAAACAGAAACCTTTTTTTAGATTATCAAAACACGTGAAATTGGCTCGCAACAACGACAATAGATGTTACCTCCTGTTGGTTTTACTGTAGAAATATACGGCCAAAATAACATTAACGTTGAACAAAATGGATTTTGTTTACATCTACTGAAAATAAAATGATAAGTTTATTATTTTCAAATCCATTCAGAAGAAAAAGAGCTCGGGGTGATTTTGTCTTAATCAGTTATCTCAATTTCAGCGTTTAAGTAACCTGAACAACTTGTTCTTGTTAAAAATCATTGTCTTCGAATGAAGGTATATGTACGAGTATACATTTATGACGGTTTTACTGCTACCGTTTTCAATATAGAATGGTGGTTACACGATGTTATTGCTGAATTTGTTCATGAGACAAATGAAATATTTAGTTCCAGTCAACGTCAGCACCGGTACCGTGTGGACGTGTTTATTTGTCTAAACAATTGTGATATTGTCACTTATATTCGAAAAGGTTTTCGTTGTGTGTTAGGTGACCGCTACGCGGTCACAAAACTTAACCCATTATGGACGTGCTGTCCATAATCGAAAATATCAAGTTTTAAATATCAAATATATCCACTGTGAAGGATTCAAAGGCTAAAAATAATTTGCTTTTGAACATTAAACTACTTGAGGAAAAATGGACTCAAGAAAAAGAAATCCTGAAAAACGAGATAGTTTCACTACAAGCGAAACTAATAGATAAACTCGAAAAAAAATAGAAAATTCAAATAATATGGAAAAAAGAACATATGCAAGTAGAGTCAAACAGATGCCTGAATCGAAATACTCACTGATTGTAAAAGGCGAAAATACTGACATGACATCAGATGAAATAAAAGAGCAAATAGTCAAAAAAATTAAAATATCTAACTTGGGTATTGCAGTAAACGGTGTTCGAAAAGCCTCACAAAATAAATTAATAATATCTTGCCCTTCAAAAGACCACGCGGAGAAATTAACAGACGAAATAAACAAACAATTAAAAAAAACATGGTCGCGGAAGAACTAAAAAAGAAAAACCCAAAAATATTCATAAGAAATCTACAAGCAGATTTATCAGAAGAAGAAATAATTGAGGCTTTAAAAACACAAAATGATGGATTCAAAGAAATTATGGAAAATGATGTAAAACACACCGTTAAATTAATCAAAATGTTTAAACCTAAAATCCAAAATGGACTCACTAACTACATATTGGAAACCAGCGGAATACTAAGGTCTTACCTCATGGAAAAAGAAAAAATTAATATTGGATTTAACAGAGTTCGAGTGGAGGATGCCAACCCCCTGACGCAGTGCTATCATTGTCTGAAGTTTGGTCACACAGCGTTAAAATGCTTGAATAAAGATAAAAACGGGAAATGTCTACACTGTGCCATGGATCACGAATGGAAGGAATGCCCAAACAAAAACTCAGAGGAAAAGTGCAGTAACTGCGTTTACCACAACAAAACATTTAATTTGACCCTTAATACTAATCATAGAGCTAATAACTCAAACTGTACGTACTTTAAAAAGATGATGTATATCGCACAAAGTCGTATAGACTATGACTAGGTATGTACTACTATTAAATTATATTGTCACAAACGTCATGATAATATCATGTAAGCATAACGTGTTTCCATTGCTTAACAAGTACGAAAATTTTAAATCATTACGACAATTTTTTTTAAATGTGTATTCTGCATTGTCCCTTTACCAAAGTGTTGATGCGAGCGTACTGAAATATAAACTGACCTTCATATATTCAGGCATGAAACAGATACAACGCATTGACTGGTGCCAATTATCTCACCGACCTCGGTCCGAACAAAACCATCATCTGTCTAGGAACCTATCGAAATTGTTAACTGACTTAATATTATGTGTCTATCTAGTCTGCCTTTATAAACGCCTAATATGTGTATTTGAAATAATTCACGTTTTTTTTCTACATTATAAATATGGGTGATTTAAACGGAAACTTTGATATAACAGAAATAGATTATGAACGGACGCGACATTTTGAAAACTGGACCGAAAAAAAAAAACTTGTTTTAGGAAATAATATAATAACTGCCCTAAATTTAAATATTCGATCCTTATCAAAGTATTGGGATACTCTCCTCCTAATTATTTCTAGTTCTTTGAAAAATATTGACATTATCATGCTGTGTGAAACCTCGATAAATGTAAATAATGTGAATCAATACAAACTAACGGGTTTTAATTCATACCACTATTGCCGAAACAAAAGATCGGGTGGGGGAATTATTGTCTACGTGAAAGAACACCTTACTTTTGAACAAATAGATATAATGCCAACTCAATTCGAATACGTTTACGGAACCATTTCTGTTAACAAACATAAACGTGTGCATTTATTAGGAATCTATAGACCTCCAAATACAAATAAAAAATTATTTCTTGATGAACTGGAAACAATTTTGGAAAATATTGATATTAAAGAATCTATTTTGATTCTTGGTGACATGAACATAAATATTTTAAGTCGACACGACTCAACAGTAGTGCAATATGAAAATTTAATGTCTATCTTCGGTTTAGTTAGATGCATATATGATATCACACGTGAAGCAGTGTTAACTAACTATGTAACTGCAACGTGTCTAGATCATATTTATTTAAGAGAAAAAGATAACACCGAACTCAGGTCATGCGTTTGTGAAACAAGGATAGCAGATCACTACCTAACTGCCGTTTCTATTGATTTCTGTACCTGTAAAATTGACAAATCGCACCTCGAATGCCATACTGTACTATCTGAAAAAAAGGTTGATCTGCTAATCACAATGACTGATTGGAAAGAAATGCTAAATTTATCTGAACCTAATACCATGTATCAAGAAATTAAATCAATTTTTAAAAATATTTATGAAAATAGTAGCGTTACAGAAGTATTGACAAAAAATATCGCAATAACCAAAAAACCTGGATGAATGACTTGCTCATTGAAAATATACAACTACGAGATGCACTATGGAGAAAATGGAAAAACACGCCAACCAACAAAAAATATGAAAACGAATTCAAGAAATACAGAAATAAACTAAATAAGCAAATATTGTACGCAAAAAAAAATATTACAATAACAAATTTAATCACTGTTTTAAGGATATTAAAAAAACTTGGAATGAAATAAATAAAATTTTAGGAAGAAAAAATAAATCCAGCTGGGATGCAGTTGTATCTAAATATTTCTTAAAGTCTCAACCTACTAATATAGTGGCAGAAAATTTT
>JAHDVE020006632.1:0-113479 GCA_022606495.2 Halesus radiatus
AAATTGAAATCAGAAATTCATGAGGTATAATGCTTTTTAGATTGTGAATTATACATAATCAAATTTCAGAGCTTGTTACTGGGTGTGGATAAAATAACTGTTTTTTTTTTCTTTTTTTTTTTAAGTGACACCTCACAACAGCGCCCGTGTATGTTCAGAGCACATACAAGGGAACTATAACGCTACCTGGTTGGGCAGCGTTGTGAGGCGGCTTAAAAAGGGGGCTGTAGGAAGGGATTTGTTAATGCGGGCCTTGGAGAGCCCCGGATCAAATGTAGGTGGAAAGACAGATCCCTGTAGGTCGTTCCAAATACGAGCCGATTTCCACAAAAACGAGTCGGCGAAACGACCCGTTCTCATGAATCTAACATCAACTATGAATGGATGCTCCGCTCGTGTTCATCGAGTTTGACGTTTGAGTTTGGAGGGGATCAACGCTGCTAGCTCCTTCGCACAGGCTCTATTGAAATATCTGTAAAACAGACTCAGTATACTTATATTGCGTCTGTCCATTAAATATGACAGTCGGTATGTTATTAACGGATTGTCAATCAGACGAACCGCCCTCCTTTGCACAGATTCAAGCAGGTTTATCAAGTATTTGGGAGCTCCAGCCTAGAGGTGACTTCCAAATTCAACTGTTGGACATACTCGTGATTTGTATAGGATTAGCAGTTGGTCACTATTGAAGATCCTGCTAGCCTTATACAAGACACCTAATTTCTTGGAAGCCAGATTTACTCGGGCTTCTATAGAGCCCCCTGATGCTTAATTAGTTAAGCTTATTCAACAAATTCTTATACTTACTATGTTTGTGTATTGCTCATATTTTAGGACCCAGAACAAGCAAAAGGGCCAACCTTGATCAATGTTATAACAATAAAAATGGGCTAAATTAAGTTTTGCAATTAGATAAATTAAATCTGATGAAAATATTCACTAAAACAGTGAACTTGAGAATACATTGCATTATTTTTATCGTTCCGGTCGATAAAATCTACACTATTCTGGGTTCATAGATGTCAGTAAAATGTATGGCAGGTACCTACTAGTTAATCATTCAGAAAAAGTCATTTTAATCAATATTAAAATGACTTAAAACGCAAGTTAAATAAACTTTCAAGAAGTATGTTTCAATGGAATAACGTAATAAGTGATTATAATTGTTTGAAGATTCTACCGTGAATGAATGTCCGAAACAAAGAGTTATTGAAAACAGTGTTTTGTACTGTTTAACGCAACAGCCCTTGCGCCGACTGGGAGCAAAAAGAGGGTTGGTACATAAAAAACAAATTACACCGGGAAAATACTTTGTCCTTAGGTTATTCGTGTCCCCACATGTCAGCTGACCCTCCTTGGAAGCCGTAAATCTTACACAACGCGACTTTGTACTTATAATAAATTCCAACATGTGGGCAGCTTATACAAGCTTTTTGGGATACCCGAAAAAATCCATTAAACTAAGGCGAAATCTCTTAAGTCCACCCCTCTTCGGGGTGATTTTAATAAGTTATTGAAAGAGGAGCGATTGTTTCCCAAATTCATTGTTTTTCCAATTCTGAGTTTTTCCAAAGAATTTAGTAATAAGGTTCTCTGCAAAATACTTAATTTGAATATTCCGACCTCCTCGCTTTCGCATAAATTTTTTTATGAAACCCATCCCGAGACCGAGCACAATTTTCTTATTAAGAATTAAGTATAAAAATCTTATCGCACTCGAGGAATTAACTTTGAGTTTTCTTTCAGGCTGTTGTAAGGTTAGTGAATTTCTTGGTAATTTTAATGCGCTAATGAGAGAATTTTCAACTATCAATACGGTTTATTTGTAAGTCACTTGCTAACTACCCACGCCAGTTAAGTAAACTTTGAGTCATTGCTGAGAGCAAGGCAGCAGTTATTTTCTTCTTAAGTTTCACCCAGAGCGTTATTGCATTTTACAAGCTGGCTCGTTGGGAAGCAGAGCTGAAGTTGTTATTGTTACTGGTTTATTATTTTGATAAGTAATTTTTTTTTTTAAATATCAACTGAACAACGATTTTAATTTTTTATTTCCATAAATATCAATTAGGGATATAAAAACGCAAGGAATTATGCTGAGCTATTATTAGGTGATGGTAACGTTAAACGTACCAACTGAATATTTTTCACATATGTACAAATTGTATGCACGTGACGAAAACATTAACATTATAGTTTATCAAAAAAAGTACCATCACCGTAATTTTTTACGATCTCCAGGCTATAGTAGGGCTCGTAGAGATACAGGATTCCATATCCAGATATCTTCTTTTACACCACAAGGGAAGAAGACTTAAATTCAATGATGCGGCTGTCCGTAGTATAATATTCTACGCTTTTATTTTTGAGTAGGGATGATTCAAGTTCGATTCCCGTGCTGTTCAAAAAGACTTCTTAAAGAAGCTCTATTCGCTTTAAGAGTTTACCTGGTTCAGGTGTTGTTATGCCGATTAGTAAGATATGAGTACCGTTCTCGATTCGACCGACTGCTAATAGTACATCCTATCTCCTATACAGTTGGCTATCTATCTATTATTTTGTTTGGAGAATATTTTGACATTGTGTACATTATATGTTTGACGTTAGTAAGTTTCACAAATAATGGTATTTAAGGGAATCAATAGATAAAGTTGTTCCCCACTTGCTACGATAGCTTGGACCGTGTAACAGCAAGTAGTCTATTTCGTTTAGTAGTAATGTAAAATAAGCTATTTTGTAAACATATGTGTATTACACCTTATATTATTCAATTTTAAATATTTTTTTTAAATATGCTTGTACTAAAAAAAGAACATTGGTACATAAAAAAAATAAACATACTAGTGTAATACAAAAAAAACAGAACAAGTTAAACAACGCAAAAAATAATAATAAAAAAATTAAATTACGAATAAATAAAATTAAAATTTACGCCAAGATATGCATTATAATTTAGCATTTGCCTGTGTTGTTCAAACACTTAATAATATTTGTCCCAACCTAAATCTCGACATATTTTACCGTCATTTAAGAAAAATATTAATCGTAACACACACACACACAGACACACACACACAGACACACACACACAGACACACACACACTCACACACGCACACACACACACACACAGTCACATACACTTCCGGCCCGGTAAAATGTATATAACCATGTACTAGATATTACATAGAGACATATCATTGGTACCGATCCTTGTAATAATTTTCTAAATCGTTGTAATTTGTACATCGCTCATTTTATCCATGTACTGTTTGTTTCTAAAATATAATAAAAAATAAAAGAAAGATTTTATACAGGAAAGAGCAGCATTTGAAGTGTAATTTATCGTACCATTACCAATTATACCAAAATATAATGGATCATCATTTAGTAAGTACGTATCTCTTATATGCCCTTCCACACATATTACAAAAAATAATAATTCTGAATTCTGTGAAAGAGTCTGCAAATACTTGGAAAATTCTAATAATTGTTTTCAGTTTCATGCTCGGTGTAGCGAAAATAAGAAATAGGTACCCGCAGATCTCGTCCTGAAATATCAATGCAAATTGGTTTCTGAAAGTTCATCGACATTCGTCAGTGGTTTTAGCATCTCCAATTCCTTGCCTCTGTGCCGATCTCCCCCGGGAGAACCAAACCGACATTCGGCTATATCCATCCCCGAGTTTCACTGAAATTTCAATCCACTGATGTAAAATTTTATTCAAATACATATAACGATCCCACGGGAATCCCTGCTGCATCAAACCGATCGTTGCTTTGTAATGATAATACCTGCGAATGATATATATATATATTTTTGGGAAAATACATATAAGCCTCAATTTTCGAGCGACGAAGAAGTCAATTTCGGAGATTAAAAATTCGGATTTTTAATATTTCCCACAGAAATAATACATTCGAAATTCGTTTTTAAATTTAAGATAGAACTAAAAAAACATTGATTAACCTGAGAAATTTCTAGTCTAGACATTATACGACTCTAGGGATGGAGAACTGCTCTGATTCATACCATTAATATCTGTCGAATGAAAAATGACTAAACTAAGCTTCGTTCCGTTCGTAATGTAGAGTTAAAAGTTGTTCAATTTATCATTGAAAATAATAAGTATTCTGAATTGAAAATTAATATCATTGGATAATTTTATTCTATTTGTTTCCTCTTGCCGTATTTTTGCGAATATATTTGTTTGTACCTATTTTAAAGGAAATCTTTATAAACTATCTGAATCTTTTGTTATTTTTTTATGTATACGAGTACTAACCGTTTCATCAAGACTTTCATATTATTTTTGTACAATCGGTACCAACCACCAGTATTCACTATCTTGAAGGTAGATAAATTTTAATATATTTTGCTTTTTGTACCCCTTGCAATATATACTTAATGTTAATTATATTGATAATTTTTAAATCTTTCATAATTCTAAAATACTCCTAGGCAATGGCGTATAGGCCATAAAGGCTGAAAAACTGTGCCTACCTTAAGAAATATGAGCGTAAAAATGACTTAAAATTTAAGAAAAAAACGACATATAATTGGCTTTTTACCATGAATTTGAGGAGTTTTTTTTATTGTTATAATCGCTATACCCAAATAAGTTGTTTCTACATAACAAATTTCTCCTTTTCAGTTTACAACCTACCCTGGTTCATATGTAATAAAAATATATCTACTATATCTACTACGAATTAGAAAATGTATATATATATTTATAAGACTAAGAAATATTCTTAGACTAGAAAACCTAAAAAGAGTGTACTATGCAATTGTTCAGTCTATTTTACAATATGGAATTATTGGCTGGGGGGGAACATATGATAATATTTTAAGTCCACTTAAAATAATTCAAAGATTGATAATAAAGGTAATTTTAAAAAAACCATCATCATTTTCCACTGAAAAGCTTTTTACAATATTCAATGTACCTACAGTAGATAAAATTTATAAAAAATATGCAATTATTCAAATCTTTAAAGAAAAAATGTTAAATAAATTACAATTTAATATATCCGCAAGGTATCAACAAAACATTAAAATCCCGCCATTCAATACTAAGCATACGCAAAACACATACCTATATCTAGGAATAACTTTTTTTAACAATCTGCCATCTGATCTTAAAATTATAGAAAATATCCATGATTTTCAACATAGATTAAAAAATTACCTCAAACTACTCTAACAATTTAAAATTTTTATTTTTTTTTAAATTTTATTATTATTAGATTTTTTTTTGTCTTTTATTATTATCTTCTCTTCTTTTCTTCTACTTTCTTTTCATTTTCTTTAATACTATTACTAGTGATAAATTACAAAATTTACACGACAAATTCATATTTTCCTGCTATTGTACAACAATATTTTAAGTTATGATTTGATTAATTAAGCGATAATCACTCACCAAACACAAGAACCTTGTTTCTTTATGGTGAGGAATAGCTATATTATATTTTTTGTTACACTATATGAATCATGTCTTATTTTTATATACTCTCTGTAAAAAAATTATTATATTAAATAAAAAAAAAAAAATAAAAAATTATTTTTAGCTTTATCAAATGGGTCGCAAAATGAAGCCATTATCTGGCAATATTTGATTTTCAATAAAATTAGTACCCGAACATGAAAAACTACACTAAGCTTTTGGTCATAGAATAATTGTAGGTATACTCGTATGTTGTTTTGACTAATGTAATGTAATTATTTATACAAAAAAAATATATGTTGAACTTTCTTGTTGAATTTTTCACCCGCTACGTGAGGGATGTCCACGGAGGTGTATTTATTGTTTTTTCTTTAACTATGGGTAAGGTTCTCAAAAGTAGGTAAGATTCGCCGTGGGGATAAATTGTTTTTTCCTTAACTATATACCAGAGTGGAAGATACTCTCAGTATCGCCCTGGTGAAAGACCACTATTCAGAATTGAAACGTTGCTTGAAATGGCTTTTAGTCGTGTTTGGTGACCAGATCTGAATAGCCAGGTATTTCCCCACCTTCCTCTTCCCCTTCTCCTTCCCATCTCAATACCTTAAGCCTCACAAGATTCGCCAATTGCGAATGCCATAGTCTCACTGGCTCCAGACGGTTGGGAGCAGTTGGGACTCTATTCATATAAAAAAATGTAAGGTTCTCAAAAGTAGGTGAGTTGCGCCTTCGGGATAATTTCACAGGTGACCGGATAATTCAACACACGTATGAATCGCCATACTTTTAAAAAGTTATATAATGTCATTAAAAGTACAAATAAAATGCTAACTCTAGTTTTTTTATGTCGTACTTTTAATGATTTCATATCATTATTAAAAAAAGTGTGCCAATTCGTACGAGTGCCGAATTGTCATGGAACCGATTACACACTATTAATTAGTATGGGCAACACACGTCCTAAATAAATTTAATGTTTTTTATGACATTGACTCTCTTTCTTTCTTTAGAATATAACTAGAGGAGGGAATTCTATACATATTCTACATGTATTTAAATAGAAGGTTTTCCAAAGAAACAGCAAAATTGATCCATTTGGCAACGTTAATCGGCCGCTAGCAGCGCCAAACCTTTGCGCACGGTTGACATTTGTCACAATACATTTACCGCGTCCTGATTACGTGATCTTTTGCTTTTTCTCCTTCTCACAAAATCGTCACAACTCGGGTTCACTCCATTCAGCATCCCTAAAGATGATATAGACCCTGAGAAAAGAGAAGGGCCACACGTGAAATTATAATAGAAATGCAATATAAATATACATTTTCATAAGAAGCAATCACTTTGTGGTTTAACATCATATTAAATAAAACAAACACTTTGTTATAAACCACGAATATATTTTATTTTTCGCTAACCGGTTTCGCTTAGCTCAATCTTCGTCAGGGCATATGTAATAACTATGAAATAATACAGAGTTATACGTATATAGTTATAGAATACAATGGAATGAAAAAGAAAGAATACTAAAGCGAGAGAAAATATTTTGTTCTCTTTTCTCTCTCTTATTCTGCAACTATATATATATATATATAATGCCTATATATGTTAAGAATATTTCTCGGTTTACCCGCGTAATGTAGTCCTTAGAAGGACTTTTTAACTCCTGACGTTTCGGACAAATCACATTGTCCATCTTCAGAGGCCTTATGTCTTGAGTTTTGTTTTGAACTGATCGCTTGAGCGTGTCCGTTCAATCCAAAAGTCAAAACCTAAGTGGTTGCAAATCATTTTAATAGTCTAGGACGCAGAACGCGTGTAGATAAAGGGGGGGGTAGGGGTGGGGCATTTAATAGGCTGTTTACGCATAGTAACCGGGTTATTTTTATTTAAGGAAGTTGAGGGTAATTCTAATAATTTTGGAAGTGATGTTATCGGGGAATTTTGATCGATTATGACTTTCCAAGTGTCGGGAATTCTAATTGAGTCATTTCTAGTATTCATATTGTTTTTATGTTTATGAATTTCGATGGCTTCGCGGTAAATTCGTCTTGTTTCATTGAAAAGGCTGGCTATTGTCGTGGTATTATCAAAATCTATTTTATGACCTTCATTAAGGACGTGTTGTACTAAGGATGACGTTAAGCGTTTATTGGTGACATCTACTTTACGTTCTGCGATTCTACATGATATTTTTCTATTACTCCGTCCAATATATACCTTTTCACATGCTCCACAAGGTATTTTATAAATACCATGTGATTCAAGTGGAATGTGATCTTTCGGACTTCTTAACAGAGTCGAGATTTTATTATCCGATTTATAAATTGTTTTGATTTTATTCTTTCTGAGGATTCGGCTAATTTTATCTGTTGAGCCTTTAATATATGGAAGAATGGCTATTGAGAGGGGTGGCTCTTCTGGTTCAAGAACAGATTTTTCATCTTTTACTATGGATTTGTCTATTAAATATTTGGAGAAGCCGTTTGCTTGAAGAGCGTTACTGAGAAAATTTAATTCCTCCTGGATATGATCTTTATCCGCTAGTCGTTTTGATCTCGTGACTAATGTGTTTATAACTGATGACAGCTGGGAGGGGTTATGGTTTGAGTTGGCGTTTAAATATCTATTTGTATGTGTCGGTTTTCGATATACCGTGTGGCCAAGGCTGCCATTATTCTTCTTTTTTACTAGAATATCGAGAAATGGGAGACAGTCGTTTTCTTCGATTTCCATGGTAAATTTGATATTCTCGTGGATGCTATTTAGATGAACGAGAAAGTTATTTAATTCTTCGTTTCCGTGTGGCCAAATTATGAATGTATCATCTACATACCGACACCAAAGTGACGGTTTCAAGGGAGCGTTCTCTAATGCCTTTATTTCAAAATACATCATGTAAATGTTTGCGATTACTGGACTGAGAGGCGAGCCCATGGGAGCCCCTTCAGTTTGTTTATATATTTGTCCCTCAAATTGAAAGTAAGTATTTTTAAGACAGTGTTCCGTTAGAGTGAGGAAGTCATCGGGAAAGTCTAGTTTATATTTAATTAGATCTAATGCCTCGGTGATTGGTATTTTAGTGAACAAAGAGACTACATCGAAGCTGACTAAAATGTCACATTTGTTTAAAATTCTGTTGGAAATAATTGAAATAAAATGCTCAGCATTTCGTACGTACGAATCGGCCTTTTCAACAAAAGGCTGGAGTCGTTTGGCTAGAAAACTTGCCAATGTCTGGGTAGGTGATCCACATGAGCTGACAATAGGTCTGAGGGGTGTGTTTTGTTTATGAATCTTTGGAAGACCGTACATTTTTGGACAACGTGAAGACTTCTCCCTTGGGATAAGCATCTTCTTTAAATCAACATCAATTTCAGTGGCCATGATTTTAGTTTTTGTGGTTTTCTCAAGATATGTAGTGGGGTCGTTTTTATTAATTTTATAAATGGGATCAAGTAGAATGTCGCGCATTTTTGAGGTGTAATCGCTTGTGTTCATTATCACTGTCGCGTTGCCTTTATCTGCTGGTAAAACTATTATTTCTTTATTAGAACGTAACGCCTTAAGGGCTTTCAATTCGTCAGAGGATAAGTTTTTCTTGGGTTCTACGGCTTTTCTAAGAATATGACACGTTTCTTGTCGAATTATTTCGGCTTTGTCCTTGGGCAGTTTTGAAATGGACGATTCTACTGCGGTGATGATATCTTCTTTTGGAATTTTTGAATGCGTAACACTAAAATTAAAACCTTTTGTGAGTACTGATTTAGTGGCGTTATCAAGAGGGAAGTTTGATAAATTGTGAACTAATTTATCTACGTCTAAGGCGTGTGTTTTTGTAGGTGGAGAGACGCGGCAGAGAAAGTTGAATTTCTTTATTTGGCGTGCTGTCGTTAATTCAGTATTAGTATCCACGCGTTGTTGAATTAGTCTATCTAATTGGTCCCACAGAGTAAGTTGTATTATAGAAGATAATTTAAAAAAGAGTTTACTGATTTGCTTACTAATCCCATCAAGTTGGAATCGGATGTTATGGACCTCCTCTCGAACGAGGGCTAGGCTGGCTTTATCCAAGATGTTAATTGTGGTGCGGCGTTGGTTTGAGCGAGGTTTAAGTTTGAAAGCAGAAGGAACGATATTTTTGTCACGGCACCGACGCAAAAAAGATAAATCACATAATAGTTTAGCACGCTTCGATCTTAACTTTTCGAATGATTTGCACGAACGTAAAATTTCCTCCCCGTAGAGGTTCAATATGTTATGGTTGAGATTTTCACGGGTGTAAGATGTAGAATAATTTTCTCGGTTTACCCGCGTAATGTAGTCCTTAGAAGGACTTTTTAACTCCTGACGTTTCGGACAAATCACATTGTCCATCTTCAGAGGCCTTATGTCTTGAGTTTTGTTTTGAACAGATCGCTTGAGCGTGTCCGTTCAATCCAAAAGTCAAAACCTAAGTGGTTGCAAATCATTTTAATTGTCTAGGACGCAGAACGCGTGTAGATAAAGGGGTGGAGGGTAGGGGTGGGGCATTTAATAGGCTGTTTACGCATAGTAACCGGGTTATTTTTATTTAAGGAAGTTGAGGGTAATTCTAATAATTTTGGAAGTGATGTTATCGGGGAATTTTGATCGATTATGACTTTCCAAGTGTCGGGAATTCTAATTGAGTCATTTCTAGTATTCATATTGTTTTTATGTTCATGAATTTCGATGGCTTCGCGGTAAAACCTTCTCGTTTCATTGTAAATGCTAGCTATTGTCGTGACATTATCAAAATCTATTTTATGACCTTCATTAAGGACGTGTTGTACTAAGGATGACGTTAAGCGTTTATTGGTGACATCTACTTTATGTTCTGCGATTCTACATGATATTTTTCTATTACTCCGTCCAATATATACCTTTTCACATGCTCCACAAGGTATTTTATAAATACCATGTGATTCAAGTGGAATGTGATCTTTCGGACTCCTTAACAGAGACGAGATTTTATTATCCGATTTATAAATTGTTTTGATTTTATTCTTTCTGAGGATTCGGCTAATTTTATCTGTTGAGCCTTTAATATATGGAAGAATGGCTATTGAGAGGGGTGGCTCTTCTGGTTCAAGAACAGATTTTTCATCTTTTACTATGGATTTGTCTATTAAATATTTGGAATTTAATTGACGAATTGAAAGCCCTTAAGGCGTTACGTTCTAATAAAGAAATAATAGTTTTACCAGCAGATAAAGGCAACGCGACAGTGATAATGAACACAAGCGATTACACCTCAAAAATGCGCGACATTCTACTTGATCCCATTTATAAAATTAATAAAAACGACCCCACTACATATCTTGAGAAAACCACAAAAACTAAAATCATGGCCACTGAAATTGATGTTGATTTAAAGAAGATGCTTATCCCAAGGGAGAAGTCTTCACGTTGTCCAAAAATGTACGGTCTTCCAAAGATTCATAAACAAAACACACCCCTCAGACCTATTGTCAGCTCATGTGGATCACCTACCCAGACATTGGCAAGTTTTCTAGCCAAACGGCTCCAGCCTTTTGTTGAAAAGGCCGATTCGTCCGTACGAAATGCTGAGCATTTTATTTCAATTATTTCCAACAGAATTCTAAACAAAGGTGACATTTTAGTCAGCTTCGATGTAGTCTCTTTGTTCACTAAAATACCAATCACCGAGGCATTAGATCTAATTAAATATAAACTAGACTTTCCCGATGACTTCCTCACTCTAACGGAACACTGTCTTAAAAATACTTACTTTCAATTTGAGGGACAAATATATAAACAAACTGAAGGGGCTCCCATGGGCTCGCCTCTCAGTCCAGTAATCGCAAACATTTACATGATGTATTTTGAAATAAAGGCATTAGAGAACGCTCCCTTGAAACCGTCACTTTGGTGTCGGTATGTAGATGATACATTCATAATTTGGCCACACGGAAACGAAGAGTTAAATAACTTTCTCGTTCATCTAAATAGCATCCACGAGAATATCAAATTTACCATGGAAATCGAAGAAAACGACTGTCTCCCATTTCTCGATATTCTAGTAAAAAAGAAGAATAATGGCAGCCTTGGCCACACGGTATATCGAAAACCGACACATACAAATAGATATTTAAACGCCAACTCAAACCATAACCCCTCCCAGCTGTCATCAGTTATAAACACATTAGTCACGAGATCAAAACGACTAGCGGATAAAGATCATATCCAGGAGGAATTAAATTTTCTCAGTAACGCTCTTCAAGCAAACGGCTTCTCCAAATATTTAATAGACAAATCCATAGTAAAAGATGAAAAATCTGTTCTTGAACCAGAAGAGCCACCCCTCTCAATAGCCATTCTTCCATATATTAAAGGCTCCACAGATAAAATTAGCCGAATCCTCAGAAAGAATAAAATCAAAACAATTTATAAATCGGATAATAAAATCTCGTCTCTGTTAAGAAGTCCGAAAGATCACATTCCACTTGAATCACATGGTATTTATAAAATACCTTGTGGAACATGTGAAAAGGTATATATTGGACGGAGTAATAGAAAAATATCATGTAGAATCGCAGAACATAAAGTAGATGTCACCAATAAACGCTTAACGTCATCCTTAGTACAACACGCCCTTAATGAAGGTCATAAAATAGATTTTGATAATACCACGACAATAGCGAGCCTTTTCAATGAAACAAGAAGAATTTACCGCGAAGCCATCGAAATTCATAAACATAAAAACAATATGAATACTAGAAATTACTCAATTAGAATTCCCGACACTTGGAAAGTCATAATCGATCAAAATTCCCCGATAACATCACTTCCAAAATTATTAGAATTACCCTCAACTTCCTTAAATAAAAATAACCCGGTTACTATGCGTAAACAGCCTATTAAATGCCCCACCCCTACCCCCACCCCTTTATCTACACGCGTTCTGCGTCCTAGACAATTAAAATGATTTGCAACCACTTAGGTTTTGACTTTTGGATTGAACGGACACGCTCAAGCGATCAGTTCAAAACAAAACTCAAGACATAAGGCCTCTGAAGATGGACAATGTGATTTGTCCGAAACGTCAGGAGTTAAAAAGTCCTTCTAAGGACTACATTACGCGGGTAAACCGAGAAAATTATTCTACATCTTACACCCGTGAAAATCTCAACCATAACATATATATATATATATATATAGATAAATCTGTATTTTTATTTTAGCTACTATTCAAATAGTTGGATATAATAATACGTGATTGGAAATCTGTTTCCCTCCGAGTATCCCGCTGCAATATGAATAACCGAGCCCTAATCGAACTTGTCAGCGATTTGAATATATTGCGGACAGTGTACGATATTGTAACGGGCTTTGCGCTTCATTGGAGCTTCGCACATTCGTTTCAATCACAGGAATGGCGGATCGACAAGCGACATGTGGATAATGGAAATATTACTTCTTCGTCTATTCCCCAAGTCGATACGTGTAGGTTCTTTTGACGCACATGTATCTTCGCTATTTTCACTTATTAATTGGAGCTAAAAGATTAAAAAAATATTAATTATTCACTTAAAATTCGAACTTGTTAGAACGGAAGATAATATTACAAAAAATAATATTTATTAGTTTGACTAACGGGTGCTTCTTATCCACAACCTTATAATAAATTTAGAGTTAATGTATTTACATATATCTATATAAAATAAAAACATACGTAACAAAGGTAAATCTTCAAAACATAAATATTTCCCAATAGTCTGACTCAAAAATATTTCTTACAACCTTATATCTACTCGTATATAAAAAACATAAATAACAACAATAAATCGCACGTAAAATAATATTTCCTAATTATCTATCTGACGGCCTCCATGGTCGAGGGGTAAGGCTCTCGACTACGAATCCGAAGGACGCGGGTTCAAATCACGATGTGCGCAAGTAAATTTTATTTAATTAATTTGTGTTGTTTCATAATTAATTCATTTAAAAATAATATATAGTATATTTGCGCACGTTCCAGAGTGGAAGATACTCTCAGTATCGCCCTGGTGAAAGACCATCATTCAGAATTGCAACGTTGCTTGAAATGGCTTTTAGCCGTGTTTAGTGACCAGATCTAAATACTCAGGTATTCCCCACCTTCCTCTTTCCCTTCTCCTTCCCCTCCCCAATACCTTCAGCCTCACAACATTCCAAAAATGGGAATGCCATAGTCTCACTGGCTCCAGACGGTTGGGAGCAGTTGGGACTTTTGTGCGGTATTCATATAAAAAAAAATAATACAAATAATTTATTTCAGCTAGTCAGTCTTCAGTATATTTATTAACGGTTTTATTTAATACATTTCAGGAGGTAACAAATTTAAACAGCTAGGAATCTTGTCATAATGATAAATGTATTGAATATTATACCCTTGTTCGTATAAACTTTTATGAGATAATAATTTAAGCAATGAATTTTGCGTTGATTGAAAATGGTTGATATTTGTTTCACAGGAAAGTCCCCAGGCTGTGCTTCTATACCTTATAACAGATTCTGTACATTTTTTGGTGTCATTTTTGTTTATTTTTTGATACTACGTAGGTTACCTTAATAAATTGCAATTTCGTTAAAAATATATATTTCAAGCTCCGAACGTCATGGATAATGACTTTTTCTAAATATTTATCCCGTCAAAAAATAATACAAGTCACCATCTTGTTATTCCATAATATTTAATTATTAAACAATAATTCAAAAATAGAAAAAAAAGAATAATAGAAAATCGTACATACGTAATTCATTTCACCATTTACATATTCACGCGATTGGCGGTTTTTGATTTCAAGTGATGAAATCAAAAACCGCCTAACCCATTTCGAACAATCTTATATCTTGTCATTGCCATTCTTCTACTACACTATAAAACCAATTTCCGAGAAAAAATCGACAATATATTTGTGGTCTCGTCACATTTGCAGTGCGCTGCATCGTCGATTTTCGATGCTGATGTATTCATTCCTCGAGACGGAATTGTAAGTGAAAATATATGGCACGGAATATTGTTTCAGTGTGACAGGAAGCAACATATTCAGTCAAGGAGCAAATAACCGGACGTGGGAAATATTTCACATTTCCAGTCTCACGAAACCGCGCTTATTCCGGCGACTGAAAGATGCAATGGCGGAAGCTTTTATGTTTTAGTCTTTTGTTGACAAAGATGGGAAATTGAAAATTCTAAAATAGATTTTCTGTTGAATTTTTATATTGTTTGAAGTTGAACGAGTGACAAAGTAGAATAGGTACTTGCAAACTCCTTAGACGATTTAGAAGATGTTAAGTGGAACACATGCCATGATCAAGTAAATCAAATACTTGAATCTGGTTATGTCATTTCCAATTTGGGAGGCGAGTTTCGGCTACCGCGGGCCCCCGAGAACCATTAATTGAATAACCAACACTTCTCTCATAGGACACCCTAAGTGGTTAGCTTTGTTTGGGGACTTAGCAGGGGCATCCGGGTTTAGGGGGTTGAGGTTTGTCCAGCTTTTGGCGGCGGATGCATCTGCCCATCAGCTAGGTGGTGGGCCGGATCGGGAAAGGCCATGTGAGGGCTGACCTCTCCACTCGGACTCCCTCGTATCCTTTCCTCACCAGAATTTCCTCTCCTTCCTTTCCTTAAAAAAAGACACTCCACACAGCATACCCAAAGATGACATATATGTCATAATATTAATGTTGAGATTGCGTACCTCTATGAAGTGATGTGGGAATATCAAAGGGTATGCACCAAGATAGATTTATGTAGCGGTCCATCCTTTCTGTCAACTCCTGCGGGGAAATGGCGTGATTGTTGGTTAAATAGTTAGTAGTTAGATGAATGTTCATTTTTTAAACGTATAGCGCTTGTTAGACATGTAAACAGTACTAATAACGTAAAAAAATCGTTTAGATAACAATTGTATCGGACGTACCTTCTCCCAGAGTATTCCGACGCGGCCATTTTTCGTCTTCGTATTTATGTATAAGAATTTTATGTTTTGTTTGTTAATATATGTAACGGGCGGTCTGGCGAGCTTGTTCGCACCAGACCGCTCAAACTGAAATGACTGAATAAAAGTGTTGGAGCGGTACGGTTGGTGAGAGGGAGACCGACTTGTTAGACATCTACACGGCACCGGCGGTCCGCGCTTGGTGGACCGCATAAATAGCCTGCAAACGCCAGTTTGCGGCAGTTAGCATTTGACCGCCAGCCTGATAAGTACTCCTCTCTGCCCGCCGCCCGCTCTGACTTCTGAACCACTCGCCTTGTTTCACTCTGACCACTGCTTACCTCCATCGGACTACTGCCTCGGACTGGACCCAATAAGCAGCTGCCTCGGACAAGATTAACAAAAGTCGTTGTCGTCAGTACCGTTCCTCCTTGCAAAAGGAACGGTAGGAGAGCTACCTCCCCCTCCAAGCCTCGCTCCGTGGATTGGGATCAGTCGGCTTCTTCAGTTCGCTGGTGTACCAGATTACGTCTGGTACAACAATAAAGATGCCCTTATCGGATTTTACTAAAAACAATGTAAAAAAACAATAAATTCACACCATGCATTCCCAAAGTGTTTGCTTCCTTCGAAAAAATTAAAATTTTTGTTTATTTATTTTATTATACAAACAAAACAGTACATTTATTACATTGAAAAGCAATTTACAGAAATTAAAATTACATAGTATGTTTCCCTTTAATATTTAATTTATACATGTATTTACCGGGTGACATATGTAGTGTATAAGTGTGCGTGCATGTGTGAATGTGTTTGTGGGTGAGAGAAGTGGTGATTTACATATTATAGAAGTGATGCCATACGTATGCGCATTCAGCAGTTTATATAATTGTCAAGATGCTCCGTTTAAATGTGGCCAGTGAACCCGAAATAATATAAATGTTAGAGTTGCTTAGGTTATCAGTTGGTTAGCACGATAGCTCAGCAGTCAGAGTCGTCGCCCGGATGGTGGAAAGTCTCGACTTCAATCCCCGGTCACGCTGAGCAATATATGGTTGATGATTATTCACATTGTTTTAATATTATTTAATGACTAGCGCAGACCCGTGAAAAATCATGGGATATTATGATAAAAAAAAAAAACAGAATAAGGTGGTTTTACAAAAAAAAAAAAAATACAAACAAAAATATTGCCTACGTACATTATAATCGAAAATATTTTTATCGAAGAAAGCAATCACTTTGTGCCTTGACATTATAATTTAAATGAAAAATGTTTTTGTTTTAAGCCACTTTAATTAATTGTAAAGACAAAGAAGAGACATTAAGCCATTCTGGCATCTATAAACTTAATTCTAACGATTGCCCGGCAATTTATATAGGTAAAACCGCGAGAAACGTAAACATTAGATTCAAAGAACACATTAGATGTTTAACAAGTATAAGTTTTTCAGAATTTTCCGAACATTTAATTAATACTAACCATACTTTTGATAAAAATACAGGAGAACAAATAATACACAAAAATGGAATAGGTTTGCGCCTTAATAACTTAGAAGCATTAGAAATATCAAACTCAAATAAAAATAATAATTGCCAAATTTTAAATAAACAATTAGATTTAACCCAAAGTCCGATTTTAAGGATGTTCCCTTTCTTCCCCTTCCCACCCCCTACCTCTCTACCCACCCATCTACCGCCCCCTCTCTTATGCTCTGTCCCGTTCTACCCTAACGTTCTGTCTCTGTCCCACACTTTCTCTGTCTCCATTATCATATCTCTGTATTTTAATTTTAGTTTATATGTGTACATTCCCGAAGAAGGTTGAGTCCAACCGAAACCGGTCGAATGCCGAAATATATATAAATAAATTTTAAGTGGCTTAAAACTAAAATATTTTGTTTAATAATTAAACATGACTTTCTGGGCATGGTGTCAAATCGATAAATATGAGTTTTTCTGATCTGAAAAAACTAGTAAAAAAAATAAATTATTGTAATGGTTTTTAAAGATATCTTAAATGAACACATATTCACATATTTATTTGGCTCGGAATAGTTTCTTTTGCATATAAAAATAATTTCTATCGTCATATCTTATTTAAAAACGTCTCATATTAAGACTTATAACAAACTCAAAAATGGCAAAAATAAAATATTAATGTCTCGTTTATCATTATTTATGAGGAGATCGTTAACGGCTGACCGATTCGCCGTACGAAAATAGCGTCCGGTTCAAGCAGAGTCCCATGGGCCTTTCAGTCTTCAGTACAATCGATAACCTTTCGCCACTTAGTTTATTTATCGGTTTCAGATTTATTTATGAGGCGTTAACCTCGCTTTTTGCTGAGGGAACAATGAATAGTTCGATTTAAATTTTATCTTAGATCTTTCGGAAAATTCATGTCTCAGCAACGTTTTCAATATTTTTTACCGATAAAATATGGTAAAATATTGTACCCTTTTTGTCTACAATTTATTTTGTTGAACAAATTCTTCCGATTGTTAAATAAAGAATGTTGGATAACAGGTATGGACGGGGATATAAAACATCTCTGGAGTATGTTTGTAGTATAGAGTTAGGTATGAATATTGCCACTAAAAAAAATCCAAAGTTTTTCTCGAATTTATCGTGAGAATTTTTGGTTTCTTTTTTTATTATATTGCAAAATTGATTACACTTTCAATGAATATTTAAGCTTTCTAAAATAATGTCCTTTAGTTTATTAATGAAAGACCTGCTTCGGACTAACACGTCGTTCTTTGCAACGTTGAGGTTTTTCAGGGAAATTCTAAAATAACGTATAACGGTTTCGTGAGCGTTTAATAGCCACGTTGAGGTATTGTTTTAATAACGTATCACATGTGGTAAGTACTTAGTTGCAGGTGGAGGTTTTCGATAGATTAAATGTGGTTATAAAATCCTTGTATTTTGACGTTTTGTAAAGCGTCTATGTAGCGGTTTTTCACAGAGACGGCGCTGTATGAGTTTTCCACGTATTATTCATATTTAAATCCCCTATAAATCTTTTTCTCCCCTCTTAATACACGGGTTAGTTTTCTATCTTGGCTCTGATGTTTATAAAGAAAAGTCTGGAGCTGTATAGTAGATCGATCTGGGGACTGATCACGCAAAGTATAACAGAATATGACTTTTTCGTGTTTCCTATTTTTAGTCTTTGTATAATAATAATAATAATTGGATGATTGGTATAGGGCCGTTTTTGTGAAAAATTACCTCAAATGCGCGGTACAAAAATTGCTTGCTAGGGTCTATCTTATTATGCACAAACAGATACAGAAACTACACCTGGCAGATCTCTCCTGATTAACGAGTTCTATCATAAAGTTTTAGCTTGGGAAGATACGATTTTTCGCGCACAGGACACAATATCAAATAACACTCCACATTGATGATATTGATATTGCAGTTATTATTTTATTCTTATTTATATTATATATATCAGAAGATTAGTGGCTAAAGAAGAGATGATATTTACATATTTGTAAAAAGCATTAACTTTGTGGCTCGCCATAATTTACAATAAAAAACACATAAATTTGTTGTAGACCACTTTTATTTTATCAAAACTCTACCGGTTTTAATATTCTCCTGATGAAGGCAGGGTGCTTTCGAAACCGGTAGAGTTTTGATAAAATAAAAGTGGTCTACAACAAATTTATGTGTTTTTTATTGTAGATAATATTTATTTTAAATATTAATTTTTTTTGGAGAAAAGATGTTAATAACGACTATGAATAAAGCTAAAAAATTCTACTGGAGGTTTAACTGAAATTGTTGATGATAATCTCTATATATATAAATGAATGTTCGTCTGTCTCACATTAACCGACCGGTTTCGCTGAAAATACACAGTTTTTTCTTATTAGTGCTGGGTAGGTTTACAGTAGTTTGTATGAAATCCAATCTTTAAAACTGTTGCTATAAAGTTTCAAAATTAGTATGAAACACATTATACCCGCCATATTTTATTTAGATTAGTTAGCCCATAGATATACCACTCTGGTTAGCCACAGATTTCATATTTAAAAGAAGAAGGTTTGGGTAGAATATTTTTAAAAATTAAAACACATGTAGATACCTACTTAAGAACTTTTTTATTTAAATAAATTTTTGGAATGAAATTTTTTTTATAATTAATGTTTCTTCGTTTAGAGATAGTAGATTGCTGTCAAATCAATTATGGCACCCAAACGGGAAGCAATAATTCACAACTTTATTAATAAAAATACTGATGGGGTACATATCAGCTAGTTATTCATATTTATAGGTATTTATAGTTTCAATTTTTTAATTAGGTACTTTAGGTAGGTACTAACCGGATAGCTTCTTAACGTATGGGTATCCATAGGCACCATTCATGGATATGACTTTCCAAAGAGACGAGTATTATGACATGTATAGTAAGTATAGCAAGTGGTTTCACCTAAATGAAACAAACGTTAAAAAAAAACAAATCTTCTAGCGCCCTTTATTAACGGTTATCGTAGAAAAAAACGTAGACACCATTGTTTTGTCGCAACGTTATAACTAACTCTGTTTCCTGGTGGAATTTATTTGTGTTTGACGTGTAAAACTAAGAGTTTTTTTTAATTTGAGAACAAAAAAAAAATATTGGTTCATTTCATCCATGCAGTTTTAAAATTTGCAATATAGAATATAGGAAAATTTACAATAATAAATTCGTGTTAGCTCATATCCGATGATTAATTAAATATTACGTAGAGTGTACACATTACCAAGTACATAAAAAATATCCATGTAAATAAGTCCAATGACGGTGACAGAATAGCTTCGCAAATAAATAAAAATAAATTAAATATCGAATACATAACAGCAGAACACAATAGGCAGTTAATTAAATTTTATATTTATAGACTAAAAATTATCTCTCTAGTACCAGTTTCCATACATGTTTACAACGTATAATGCCGTTACTAACGTATTTGTTAAATAATTAAATTTTTTCAACTGTTAATACATGGTGGAATTGCATTATGCTGATTAAATTAAATACACTTTTTTAAACTATATTCCACTTTTATTTTTGACTGTGATCATTTTCAGACTGTGAGAGCTATCTTCAAACTGGTACAATTGATTCATTAACTATGGATTAAATACGATTTTGGGTATCAGGGGTAACAAACCATGATTTTACTTAGATTATGTTTTTTAATATTGTTAAAGCATGATTTTATAAAACTTGTTTTATATGTTACTTTTGAATTTATTCATAATATTACTTTATATAACAATCTGGTATCAAAAATCATTAACATGAGTTACAATTGTTTTTACTGTAAAGATGATTTTATATTATTTATATAAGAAAAGGTTGGTGAATACTGTGTTATGATGATGGGTAAGATGGGATGGAGGAAGGTCGGGTAGGAGAAAATGCACCACGGTGGGCGTCAGGGTTAACATTTGGTGGATGAGATGGAGGTCGGAAGTAATTGAGAGGCGGAGATAAGGATAACAGCGCGACTTACCCGGTGATGGTATCTCAGGCGAGTTTCAGCGTCGCCCGGACAATAGATAGCTCAGGTTTCAGTAGAGCAGGAGGTTTCCTCTCTCTCAGGGTCATATGATTCGACCGCAGTCTTATAATTGGAGGAGAGGCAATTCTATTCTACTTTAAATGAAGAGATGGAGTACTTTCTGTTCAGAATTTATTGTGAAGTGAACATAGATTTTGCAGGTTATGTACAGTTGTACGCCAAGTAGGTGGCTCTTATTCTGACAGAGAGTTAAACTACTTCTTTCTGTCTCTGATGAAATTCTAGACCGGGCTAATTAATTATGGCAAACACGAGTACAACACATAAAAGAGGGAAAGTTTGGGACAGCTTACATGTGAATGTTGGTACAGGGACGCCATGGCCGGGGTTGTCTGCGTACTTGGGCACAAGCGTCGGACATCTCTACACTGAGTTTAAGTAGATAATAACAAGTCACCATCTTTGGTATTTTTAAAGTAAAATGGGAAAAATCAGCTAGGGGATTCAAACCCGCATGCGATTAACGTTGCCAATCGGACTCGAATGATGTAATAAAAGAAACGACTGCGAGCTCCAACGGAGTACGCAGGTGATAGCTCTAAGGTCGGAACAAGACTGATGGTGACGGCGATTTCGCTACGCGAGATCCAGCCGTTCTAAGCGGTCGGAAGTTGTCCGTTCCGCTAGACCTCATTGGTTGATTAACCAAGATGGCTGGCGGAAGCTCACTGGATTGGTTGCCGGGTTGCGATTTCTGGAGGGTCGTTTCGTAATTGGATGCCCAGCTATTTCCTTGTGACAAGAAGCTAGAATTAACCCAGGGTTACCCTTTTGTTACGTAACAACTGATTGACAATGAGGTCATTCTAGGATTTTCCCATCTTAGTTGTAATATCAAGGTTAACACCAGGATTTTCAAGTAAAATCGTGGTTTGTTACCCCTGATATACAAAATTGTACATAACCCATAATTTAAGAATTAAATGTACCAGTATGAAGATAGCCGTCACAGTCTGAAATCGGTCACGGTCAAAAATAAAAGTACAATATAGTTTAAAAAAGTATCTTTTATTTAATCAGTATTTGTTTACGTGCATGGAGTTTGATCGTGAAGTTTCGGATTCAATTCCCGCTAGGTGCTTTAATTTTTATATTTAGCGAAAGATCTCACGTATATACGAGTATGAAGATGGAGTGAAGGCTAGTTACATGGAGCCTGCTTTCGATGTCCAACGATATTTGGGGGGCCAAGGCATAATCATAGCAGCAATAGAAGTCTTTAAAAGGAAAACAACGAAATATTCATTCCGTTATTTTCACAACTAAAAACAATCGTTGTTCAAGAGGCAAACTTTAAACCAAAAATGCGACAAAAAGTGAATGCAACGACCTACTCCTCTGAGAGATGATTTCAATTAAAATTCAGAACATTAGTTCCATTCTCAGAGGCACTTTTGTCAGAGGAAGGGACTTTAAAAACTAATAAAACGAAAAATGGTGGCAATTAAGAGATAAAAGCAAATTGTTTTCTTCTGGAGTCCACATTTAACTTAGATTATATATTGTCAGAGAATACTTCGAAACCATGAATATATTATTTTTACTTAAAAATGAGGTTTTCCAATAAAAAAATATTACCTACTTTAAAAAAAAGTATTAATATTGAACAACAAACATCGATTTTGAATATTCATAAGATGGTTGGAAGAAATTTCCACCCGGGAAGCCATCGTTGGTAGATTTACTACTCTATGAAATCATCAGATAATTCATCAATAAGTAAATACTATTAAGTACATAACAATAAAAATAGGTAAATATTAATAAGTAAATAGTATTAAGTACATAACAATAAAAATAGGTAAATATTAATAAGTAAACAAAATTATGCAAATAGTAGCAAGTACATATTAATAAAAATAATAATAATAAATAATAATAAGTAAATAAAAATAAAAATAGTTAAATAATAATATGTAAATAAAAATAAAAATAAGTAAATAATAATATGTAAATAAAAATAAAAATAGTTAAATAATAATATGTAAATAAAAATAAAAATAGGTAAATAATAACATGTAAATAAAAATAAAAAAAGGTAAATAATAATATGTAAATAAAATTATGTAAATAGTAGTAAGTAAATAATAATATGGAGGTAAAAAAAAATTATGAGCAAATAGTAATTAGTAAGTAATAAGAAGTAAATAGTAATAAGTAAGTAAACATATTGTAAGTAAATAATAATGATAATGTCGAGCATACATAAAGTTTTAACATTGATTATAACATAAGAGATGACATGAATATTAAATCTAATACATAATAAGGAACTCCAGTCCAATTTTTATTTATAATTTTTTTTTTTAAGTAAGTTTTCATGGTAAAAATAATTTTAAAATTTAAATTTTTCAAAATCCGCCAAAACGCTCCAAATCTATGGCCGGTCAGATTTGAGGTTAGATTGCAAAATGTCAAAACAAGGATGAGCTTTACCGTACATAATTTTATAATTCTATTCATGGTAAACCATAACTCAAAGAATTTTTATTTTTTTTTTATCATTGAAGAAGATAATATTAACACATCCCAAATGAACCACGAAACCGAAAAAACAACAGAAATTAAAAAGATTTCAGTCGCATCTGGGACTCGAACCCAGTACCTCTACCTATCCGGGGTAACCGCTTAATTGAAGATTTGTTAATATTATCCTCCATTTTTATAAATCCCATATTATTGGAAACATTGCAATCATCATAAGGATAGCAGATTTATAAATTCTACGTGCAATATATATAATAAAAGTAATATTCTACATGAATATATATTATTAAAGACATTATATTTTTCACTGGAGTTCCGTATTATATTAAAAAAAACTATGGAATTCTTCATTCCTTATTTGAGCCGGTGCTGTTAATTATTAATATTGGTATCCGTTTAGAATATTTAAAATAAAATGGTATTATACAACGGTTTGATTTGGTTGACTAAATGTTATTCTTTACCATTAAAGTTAATGTTTTGAAAAGTAATAATTTTCCGAAGAATATATAACAAGTTTTCCTTGATTCTTTCGCCATTGCCATTTCACGACTTTTTTTTGTGTGCTGATTTCTTTTACTATTTTAAGTCCTTACAAGTATAATTTTATGTTAACCATTCACTTTTGTAACTTATCACTTTCAAAATGAACTCTAAACTGAATGTCGTAAATTAATCGTAAAAGTAAAATGAGAATGAGCTTTAGAATAAAAAAGAAAAGACTTTCTCAGAGGCTGTTCAAATTAAGATAAACTTTGCAACCTTTCTTGAGATCTATCAACTCAAAGAAAATAAGTCAGTGTCTTTAAAGAGGTAAGCTAAGGAACTAAAACGCAGTAAATGTATTTTTGTTTTTCTGACATTTATAAAAAGCTCAACATAAATTTATCACCTCAAAACGTAAATCTGGAATATTTCAAAGGATTATCAAATTCGATGATTTTTTTTTTGGCAATTCGATGGTCCCTGTCAAACTCCGATTCTTGGCCAGTTTCAGCTTTTGATCAAATTGTGATCAGCTGACAACATCGAATAAGTTTATACAATGAATTATTATAGTGAGAACCGTAATTTAATTTTTAATCACTGTCATCATTAGACGACAACTTTGCTGTGAAAATATTTACTGTATTCGTAATTTTTTTCGTATTTTAATTATAATCACTTTAAAAAGTTAATTAGTCAAAAATTGGGTAAGATTGAGTGCCGTGATGGAATACTCGTGCCTGCTTCATAATAATAATAATAAAGGTTCTTTATTCCAGAAGGTATGCAGGGGTAGTGCAATGCAAATCGTTCCATAAGTGATAATAATACAACCAAAAAATAAGAATAGGTACGTTAAAAAATAATAATAATAATTTATTCGCAAAACTCATCGATATGGACCTGGAAAATTTTGCGTTATTTTTGGGAAAAGTTGTATTATTATGTGAAATTGTCATTTTTGATGAAATTCGCGTTATTTTTGGAGAATTTCCGTTATTTTTGGGAAAATGGGGTTTTTCTTCAAAATACAAGGTGTTATGTTCCCTTTTTGTTATTTTTCAAAAAAGTAGACGATTTTTTTGTTGTTTTTTAAATATTTTTATGTAATATTTTTTTGAAAATCGTAAAAAGAATGAGAATAAGGCGTTTTCGATGTGAAGTTAGCAGCGTTCCGTTTTACTGGTTTTCAAGTTTGTCAAAACCATAGACAAAAAAATATTTGGAACGTACAATATTACTTTCTTATTTTAAAATATCAGAATATCATGTGAAAGATATGGAAATTCGCGATTGTCTATCCGAATATTGCGGATTTCGCGATATTTGCTTGAAAATGGCGAAATTCACGTTTTTCGTGTAAAAATGACAATTTCATGTGAAAATTCGCGTTTTGGCCAACGCGATATTTTCAGGTTTTCTTATCATCGATTAATAAAGGGCATTAGTATAAAAAAACAATATTAATAATAGGACAATTTGCATAGCGCCGTTTTGTGAAAAAATGTACAATGATATATCAATTCCAAGTTATAACGATTGTCAATTTTTTGGGAAATTTCGGAGAGTCAGTGTTCATGTAATATTTGAATTAAGCGCATTAAACCATACCCGGACCAATACGGAAGTAAAATCTCTTGAGCACGTCATCCACCCCAGAAGAAATCTCGGCCTATTGCAGTACTAATCATAGTACATCACGTGACTAACAAAACAGCGATGCAGTATTATGCTGTCCTGGTAAATAAAAACTTTTCAAGATATATGGATTATGTAAGTAAAATACACTTGAATCCTCAATTACCGAAATGAAGTAAACAAAGACACCGCCTTTGTTAAACATCAAATTATGCCTTGAGTTTTTAGCAGTACGTACGTTATTTTCTTGTAAACAGTTGAACCATAACATAATCAGGTCACATTTCCATCAAAACAGACATCGACAGCTTTTTAATGGCAAAAAATCAGTCCTTTATCCACATAAATGCACGTCAGCAATGTATGAAACGAAAATATAATGTTATTTTAAGGCTATCTTTTACGAACAAAGAAACGGGCTCAGGGCTTAAATTGATTGAGCAATTGCGTGCAGTGTTGCGCGATATCG
Source organism: Halesus radiatus (assembly GCA_022606495.2). Classification (NCBI taxonomy): domain Eukaryota; kingdom Metazoa; phylum Arthropoda; class Insecta; order Trichoptera; family Limnephilidae; genus Halesus; species Halesus radiatus. The sequence goes on from JAHDVE020006632.1 coordinate 26,086, forward strand.
GAAAATTTTATTAAATTGTTTCACATCTCGAGTGTTCCCATAAAGGACGGTTCACACACAAAAGGACAAAGACGGGGAGAGTCTCTACACGCGGCGCTCAGCCGTAATGCCCCGTCCGCACGACGCGGGGTGTCGGAATAGCGATAAGAAGAAAGAAATGGATATTTTTCCGAAAGGACGTTTTTCCAAGGCGAAAAATTGCCGAGATAAAATATCATTACCGCAGTCACTTGTCAATTCTTATATCCGACGCTGAGCTAGAGGAACAGTCTTGTATGGTTCGGAGGAGCATCTTTTGATCTTGTAGGGAGTGCTCGGCGGTTTACGCGATGTGTTTTTAGCGGTTATGCGAACGCGGGGTTTTATGGTGATATTAAATTAGAAACGGGTCGTTTCAACAAATAATTTGTTACGTAAAATGTCAGACAGTTGGATACATCGAAACGATAAAATAGAAAATATGTTTGAATGTGAATAATACGCTCGCATTATTAAGGCGTCATTAAATAAGGACAGGTTTTTCTTTATGGAATTTATAGGTCTACGCAATTTTTTCACCTCGTTGGGTAATATACATCATGGGCAGTGGAGTTAAATTTTTTTTTTTTCAATTTTTCTTTGGGACAAGATAGTTAAAAGAAAAGTTTTACTTTTGCATGCTAAATTTAACGATATTATTTTCAGATATTTTTTCAAGTAGGGTACATAGCTTCTTTTTTAAAATGCACGTGTTGCTTATTTTTTGCACACCTATGATATAAATGGACATGTTATATAATATATAATAGGGACCTGAAAATAAAATTTGTCAATCGTTTGGAAGATGAAAATCCTTGAATACATTGTATTTCCACAGCAGTTATTCAAAGCCGTTTATAACAAAAACACACATAAATACACTTGGAAACATCATTCGTTCATCTGGTAAAGCCACAGTGGTGGAATTATTTATTTTTGAAATGTGCAGGTTAAAGGGATAATTTATTATTTCTTCAAATGATTGATAACTTTGTGGCATCATTATTAATTATATAATTGAAAATACAAAATTGTATTTACCACTTTACTTAAAATATATAAATATTTCTACATGTTTCGATAGCAATGCTATCATCTTCAGGAATAAATGAAAATGTTATTTAAAAAAAAAACTTCTTCTTCTTTTCGGAAATTAACTATCATCAAGAAAATCTTTGTAATGCAGACTATATTTATATATTTTAAGTAAAGTGGTATATACAAAGTGTATTTTCAATTATATAATGGATAATTTATTGTTCGTTAAAAAAAACACGAATGCTTCATTTAAAACACATATATTAAAAATAAATTATTACGTTCAATTAATAATTGTTAAATAATTTTTATGACGTCTGTTTTTTAATGAGATACATTTTATTTGAAACGTTCCAAAAGTTGTTTTCTACATTAAAATTTCTCTTGATAATGGGACCGCCGGCCGAAACAGCAGTCATACAATGAGTGATGCCATATTATGCCAAATTTATTTATTTATTATATGAAGAATTTTTTTATTTTTTTTATAATGAAAGTGAAAAAAAGTGAATAAGTGCACAAACACCACAACGGATATCAAATTAGTATTCCATCTTCAAAAGCTCTCAATTTCAACAAATCTGAAGTGCCTATTCGTTTATGCTTCGTACAGTTTCCAAGCATCTGGGACACATTCCATGATTTTGAAATCTTCAAAAATATTATTCATAACTTGAGTTCAAGTTTGTTTGCACTCAAAATTGCAAACAGCCAATGTTTTAAGGTTATGAATGCGTGGAATTAAGAAATAAGAAATAAGTAAGTTTTTACACATATTTACTAACTTTACGTTTAGCCGAATAAATCAAATATTCCTTCTATTGATGTGTTGTTACACAAATTTATAGACACATCATCCTAACTAATCTCTTTCGCTAGTACAGTTTATTGGTGTTTTGCTTATAGTAAGAGGATATTTTGTCACAATGGCGGACTTATTGCTACACATGTCTGATAACCCTTTTCACTCTTCTAGATGACCATTAGAGATTTTTTTTTTTACCGTAATTCCATATTTGTATCCGTGGCGAGTCGTGATTTTTGTTTGTGTTTTCCGGTAAAACGATTAACAGTTGGTGTACAATTGGCGAAAAGTTTTTTTTAAAAATCATGTTTCTGTTTGGCAAGAATCTGAATTCGGTTATTTAAAAAAAAACTTCTTCTTCTTTTCGGAAATTAACTATCATCAAGAAAATCTTTGTAATGCAGACTTCAGCGAGGAATATCTTAACGGAACTATACTCGTACCAGTCATGTACGTTTTGAAGCCTAGAGGTACGAAGTTTTCCAAATCGTTTTTACCAGTAATCTTATATTTGTCCTTGATGGAATCAATATATTATAGTTTTCTTTTAAATCTAGTCAATTTTTTCTTTAAAATAATCAAACGTACGAACCTATAAAAAGTTTGATAAAGAACATCGCGAAGTTCAGTAAAGTCGCGGCACGCCGCTCATTTAAATGAATTTCAAAGCATTTTATACCATTTTACACAAATACCATTTCAAACCCCAAAAAAAATTCCTCCATACGATTTTTTACTAGAGGCCATGTTATTTGGAATATCCCACATTCCAAATCATGCGAACAAAAGAATTTTTTTACTAAATTATCCATACAGAAGAGTTTTTATTTTTCACGCAAATTAAGTACTAATCTTTGAGAGTTTTATTTTTATACAAAATATGTATTATAAGTTTTAACGGTAGTGATAGAAGGTACATTAAACTGTTTTTTTGCAAAAGAATTCTGGAGGTAATGGAGTGGCAATTTACCTAAGCGAAAGCTTACGTAGATAGTATGTACATTACTTGTTTGGGTGGAAGGGGGCTTTGGCACAAAATATATTTGGAACACATTTTTAAAAGTATTTACCAAGCTTTCCCTTTTTATCGATATTTCCTAAGGCCATGCGTTTTTTCTATGAAAAGAAAGCTTCGAGGTGTATTCTAAATTGGTATTTGTAAATGGCAACAATAGAAACACCCTTTTTCAGTCATCGCAAGAATTAAAACCAGAAGTTTATTTTTGTGGCTTTAAAACATAAATTTCAGCTCCTTAGCGGAAATGTGGTACTGAAGGAAAATGCTCAGGATTCCATGGACAGCAAGACGCACAAACACATCAATTCTGGAAGAGCTTGGTATCCAGAATAGGCTATCAACTGTCTGTCTACAGCGTATCCTCAGATTCTTTGGACATGTTGCTCGCCAAATCAAGAACTCTAACCTGGAGAAGCTCATAGCTACTGGCAAAGTGGAAGGCAGGAGAAGCAGAGGAAGGTCACCGATGCGTTGGAGTGACCAAATTTCGAAGGCTTCCATACCGTCAGTGTCCGCATCTCTCCACGCAGTGCAGCATCGCACGGAGTGGAGGAGCCTTGTACACCAGGGAGATTGGAGTGAGAGTCACGACCCCTAGCAGCGAGGAAGTGATTCAAGAGGAAGAGTTGGGCATACTATACACTTAAGACTTATAAATTACAGGCATGTCTGATTGAAAATGACGCCGCAAAAGACGAAATAGTCTCAATGATCATTTCGGCACCAGTGCACCCTCGGGAGATACGTTAAACGTGTGCCCAGCATTCGTATCAGGCATAATCATTTCCATAACTCGTTTATTATATGAACAGTTTGGCTCTCGAATGACCAGCAGGTTAGGGTTTCCCCCCTCTTATGCATTTCTTCAAGACTAAGGTGAACTTTAAACCTACATAAAAAAAAAACACAGGCACCTCTAATAGTATCTCCAAACAATGTAAAATAACATTGTGTAGTCAAATTTATTAAATTAGTAGTAATTATTTTGTTCACAAATGTAAATTATTAATTAGTTTTAAACAAAGTAATTATTATAATTTCTTCAAAATATTGGTATTCACTTTGTGGCCTCATTATTAATAAAAGACTTACAAATTACTAATCACCACTTTATTAATATATACGAGTACATATCAACTTGTTTCGAAAGCGAAGCTTTCCTCATCAAGACAAATAGAATATAATTCTATCGAGTGGTGATTACAAGTAATTTTTAATTAATTTTGAAGTAATTATTATTAATTTAACTTCTAATAATAAAAATAATTGTTTATTCCGCTATGTGGGGAGGTTAGTGCAGTCCCACACATTCCATATAAAATATACATGCAATAGTTATAAAAAATATACAAAATATGTACAAGAGTTTAAAAAAAAAAAGCAAAATAATTATAAGACAGTAGTATAAGGTGATACATCACACATAAAACAAAAATTAAAAAAAAAAAAAAAGAATTTAACTAAATAAGATTAAAATAACTCCTTTAGGGTGCTGCGGCATTTATATTGTGAGGGGCCAATATATTTGTCCAGTATGCGTCGGTGCTGGAGGCTGGACTGAGGCGGGCTTCCATGATGAGGATATTCCTGGAGCTGTTTATTCTTTCCCTCATTCCAGCCACCCTGGATCTTATAAGGGCTGCAAAACCGGAAACTCGCCCCTCCGTGAACATACTGGAAGCGCTGCAGTATCTGGGGAGGCCAAACATTATGCGGAAGGCGTTATTGTACTGTACGCGAAGTCTTTCCATACTGCTCTTTTTGTAGTTTGCCCAGAGTTTGCAGATGTACAACGTTGCCCAGAAGTATTTCACATTGTGTCAGCTTCGTAGAAAAAAAAAATATGACAGCTTTTTTCAGATTTTATTATAAATATATTAAAGACTCTTTTTGTATTTGGAAGTTTGGATTTATTTGTGTATCGAGGATTTTTTTTATTTGATTATACGCCCATCTGGGCTTTTACATGGATTTTAGAAAATAATGTAAAGAGCTATCGAAAATTACAAGTACACAGATTCTAAACCATAAAGTAATGAACAATCTTTTTCAAATGTTTAACAGTGACATAAAATAGAAAAACAAAACAATATTATAACACAAATCATTATCGCTACGTTATCCAATATACAATATTACATATTGTAGTATTCATTACAGTGTTGGTATAGATGATGCTTTAATATATAAATGGAGTCAGCAAATACATGTAAATTTGTTTATGAGATTCTTATTATTTTTTAGAATAACTCCACACAGGAGGCCCTGAGGCAAATAATTTCTATCAGGGTCAATTAAGTTTCTTTTAAGGAAAGGATAAAGAAGTTCTGGAAAGATAAAGGTATGAGGGGTGGGTAGGGTTCTGGAGTTCAGTGTGTTCAGATGTGACGGACGTATGAATCTATTCCTGCCACTGGAGTGCAAGTTGAGAGAGTCCGGCTGGAGAGGTCAAATGGTCTCATCATATCGGCCTCATACACACACACCTCCACACACCTCATCCATGAACCCGGTCAGCTCAGCTAAGTCACTAACGTAGCAGAGGTGTTGATTATCCATTGAATGGTTCCCGGGGTGGCGGTACCCATACCTGCATAAAAAAGACTATTTTTTTATATTCTATGAATTTAAAAAAAAAAAAATCATAAAAAAGAAAGACAAATATTCCCTGGCTACGAATAACCTGACAATATTTGAAAATCTCCTACTACCATCACAGTAAGCGGAAGATGTTGCTTGTGCCGTAAATGGAGGACTTAGCCAGCCGAGGAATTGAACTCACGACGCCTGGTTGAGACCTAAACGCGATGCCAACTCAGCCACTGACCATGGTCAACCGGCGAATCCTAAGACGCATTATTTATTAACACAAATGACCCGAATCAAATATTGAAATATCGGCATAATTTAGTACCATTTTCCGCCACTACTGGTGGTCCAGCTTTCTGCTCCCCATAGTGTAAGATAGCCCGGCTTCCGCCTCACTAACCCGAGAATTAATGAGACTGATTACGGAACAGGCAGCGCCATCTGTATCCGGTGCCAGCCACCACGCATTCGGATTCTACAAGTGTCTGAGACGTCGCTTCCCATTACTGCTACAGCACAGACGATTCTCAATCTTACTGAGCAACTAATACATCGAAATAGAGGAGGTAAAATGACTACACTTGTACCAGCGTAAAACGGTTTTGACTCGTTTTTCCATTATTCTGAATACACTAAAATGATAATGGAGATTTCACTCAACTTCACTCAATGTAATAGAGGCAGAAGATACACATAATACGTTGATTTCTTAGAAAATCACAATTTCCTTTGCAATGATACCTGATCACATATAATTTGCTCTTAATAAATTGTTTTCCTTTCACTGAAATTATAATGGAGCATATGTGTGTCCTGAAGTAGTAAAAGCTCTTGAATGATTAGCTCTGGCGTTACAAAATTTGCACATTTTGTTGTTGTTATTGTCCAAAATATTTCCATTGATCTAGAATTTCATAAAATCAATGGAAATATTTTGGACTCGAAATGTTATGTCAATCGAGAGCTTTGACATAACTGTTTAATTAATAAATTAATAAGAATTACTTTGTTTACATCGCGGTTTTTAATATATAAATATCAACATATTTCGAAAGCGTAGCTTTCCTCATCAAGATACACAGTATACTAAAAATAATGACAAGTATTTGTAGACGAATGATAATCATAGAAAATAATATTGAAAGAATCGACAAATTACAAACATAACAAAAGTGATGAAAGTAGGTAAGTAATTAATTAAAAAATGTAAAAAAATAATTTAAGCAAATGCAAAAAACGAAAGTATTAAATATTCAATTTATATTGGAAATTTAAATAAAAATATTTTTGTTTTATTACTACAAATAAAATCAAGAAAATAACAAGACATAAAAAAATCAATATTAGCATTTATTATTTCTTGTATTTTTTCGGCATTCACTATATAGCAATGTTTAGACATTTTAGCAATTTTTAACCGTGCCATTGACGAGCGTTCTTAAAACTTTTAAAACTTTTTAAATTTTTAAGAACGCTCGTCAATGGCACGGTTGTGTCGAAACCGGTAGCGAATTTATTAATCCAAAAATAGCAAATGTACATGGTAAATTAAAACTTCCAAACAAAAAGCATTTATTATTATTAAAATTTATATCAATGCAGTTCCAAATACAGTTATTAATGTGAACAAAATTTAAGAGACAGCTATTTAAAAAAAAAAACAAAATGATTTTTAATAATATTTAATTGACTATTTATTTATAAATAAAATGTTAGTATGAGCATATCTATTACTTCTTCGACTTTTTTTCTTCTTTTAACAAGAAAGAAAGATTTTGACAGTGTAATTGTAAAACTCGAGGGAAGCCATGTACCACAATAATACTTAAAAATTAAATTAATTAATAGTAATTTTTCTTGTTGGGGGCCATCCTGCCTTGAATTCCCGATGCTTATAAATGCATCGAATTAGAATTTAATGAACAGTAAAATTTAACGTTAATTCCATATCACATATGCAAATGTAGATACATTATTGACTCATTAAACCCATTCCCGATGTGTTGAGCATAAACGGGATATGAGCTCAAAACGCGAGCACTTAGCTTTTATGATCGCAGCAGTATTAATATAATCAACAACGTATTAACCATGAAAGCGGAAAGCACATCTCACCCCAAAGCCTTGCGCTCTGCATCAACCCCTGTGCAACTACCGCTGAGTTACTATCCCCGAACAGTACCGAATGCATGCCTACTTGTTTTAGAGGAACAACCCATACGCGCTCATAAAGTGTTTGAAAGACATTCTGCTGCAAGACACGAAACAAGGATATTTCGTTTTTAATATAAATAAAATCACTTCACACGCTTCACTAATTTGCTGATGTACATATTTGTCTCCCACTATTTGTAATGATTTAGTGATTTTCCAAGGTTGTATTTTATGGTTGATAATGTGTAGGCAATATGTTAATTTAGTTCATGCTTAGTTTAATAAATTTTCTGTTTACATGCTTATTTGGTGTTAATTTAACTGAAGTCATGTTAACCTAGGTACATTTATATTGCTTACTTGCTGAGGTACTCGGTATTATGAATGGTTTGGGGGGAAGTTTTGAGGTTCTGATGTGTTCCCACTACCACTATCCCTATCCCCTACCTTTTAGTTTTCCTCTTATCTTGAACGTCAAGTGTGCAAAATGTTATCAAGAAGTACCAAAATTCTGCTATCTAGAGTGGAAAAAAGAGGAGGGGGTGATTTTTTGAAATTTAATGTAGACAGTGACCTTCCTCTTGTTTTGAAGGTCAAGTGTGCAAAATTTTATCAAGCTTGGAATAAAACTGTAGATTTATATACAAAACAAACACACACCGCCGATCCGGGACATTCTTCTTTATGTAAAAGTAGATGGAGCAAGAAGCAGATAGATTAAGATTTTATGAAATACAATCATGTCTCATAATTGTCCTGTTTGTGTTTGAAAGAAATAAAATAAAATATAATATTCCTTGAATTAACAAAACACTTTTTTCGTTCAGTGGTTAATCAGGAAAAAATATGAATCCAGCTTTAATTCATTATTTTCTGACGATAAGAAGGTTTGTTAAACGGATGACATTTGTCAAATAAAAAAGGGTGATTTGTACTACTCGTTCATTAGTTCAACAATCCGGGTGTGGAACGATTTACCGGCCTCTGTGTTTCTTCTCTCTTACAACATGGGTATTTTCAAGACCTATGTTCAATCCTCCCTCTCCTCAAAAACACTTCACACAGCGTCCACAAATATGACATAATCCCTGAGGGAAATTATTTTCCTCAGGGCCTCCAGTATGGAGTAAATTTAAAAATGAAGTAATGTTTATAAAGTAAAATTTACAATGTATGGGAAAGATACATTTGCCATAGAGAAAACTAACTAATACCACACCCACCACACAAGACCGAAAGAAAATATTAGACTAAAAAAAAAAATAATAATAAAAAATTGTTTACTACATTAAAATGTATAGCTTAGTTCCCTGTTAAATAAAATAAATTGTACCCAGATCATGTAATTTGATAAAGAATTTGATAAGAAAATATTAGAAAGATGTAAAAAATATGTATGTAATAAGTATTAGAAATAAGCAATACGTAAATTAAAATGTAAAAATATAAAAGTTTTAGTAGACCGCGATACAAAAAAATATAGCATGGACACAGTCGATTAAATTTATCAGAGTAAATACATTTATAAAGGATATTTTATGGTTTCCTGTTTCCATAAGTGGCAGTCATGGTGTTGATGATAGGATTGTTAGTTTAGCATCGTCTTCGTTATAGGCTTCCCATGCGATGACCTTCAGTTTATGCCGTTAGATTGCTGTATAGAAGTTAAAATAGTGTAAGGTTTTTCGTAACCCGGGAATGTTTGTCTCTCTTTAATATAAAATAGTACCCGAATAAGGCTTCGAAATATCCGCTGAAAAGATCAATTAAAAAAAAATATTGACAAATGAAGAACTCGCACTCTATCGGCCCCGACTTCGTTCCCGTATTCTTTATTAAAGGGTGCGCTGAATTCCTCAAAGCACCTTTAACTTTTATATTTAATTTAGCTATTAGTACCTCCACTTTTCCAGAATTATGGAAAATTTCAAAAATATGTCCTATTTTTAAAAATGGTTCCAAAAAGTCAATCGAGAATTATAGACCTGTTGCCATACTTTCAGCTCCTGCTAAACTATTTGAAAAACTAATCCATAAATTCATTGTACCTCAAATAGACGCATATATTATCCCCGAACAGCATGGTTTCAGAAAAGGAAGATCTACGGAAACCAATCTGATGGTTTTCACTGACTGTGTTGCTAGGTCCCTAGATAGTGGATACCAAGTAGACTGTTCGTATAATGATTTCTCCAAAGCCTTTGATACCGTGAATCACGATATCTTACTAACAAAACTTGCCCTAATGGGTTTCTCCCTACGTATGCTAAAGTTTTTTAGAAGTTATCTCAAAAACCGGAAGCAATTTGTCACACACGGAATTTTTCAATCCGCTGATTTTCTTGTTTTTTTCTGGGGTCCCCCAAGGGTCAATCCTAGGGCCTCTTCTCTTCTCTATTTTCATTAATGACATTGCAAAAGTCATCCGTTTTTCTCGCTTTCTCCTTTTCGCTGACGATCTCAAATTATTTCTACTAATTAGAAATATTTTAGATTGCCTACATCTTCAAGCTGACATTGATAATATCTCTGAATGGAGCCTACGAAATCAGCTTTATTTCAATATCTCAAAATGCGTAGTCCTGTCTTTCACCAGAGCATTTAGTCTCACCTACCACAGATATACTATGCTCAGTCATAATCTCAAACGTGTTTCTACTATAAAGGATCTTGGAATCGTGTATGAAAGTAAATTTACGTTTCGTGTTCATATCGAAGGGGTATGTCAATCTGCATTAAAAATGTTAGGATTTGTCATTCGGACCGTGAGGGTTTTTCGGGATACTCGTACTCTTAGAATATTATATTTCTCTTTAGTCCGTAGTAGGCTGGAGAGTGGGTCGGCTATTTGGAATCCTCACGAGACGGGGTGCTCCCTCATGTTAGAGAGGGTTCAGAAAAAGTTTTTGAGATTTCTTTACATGAGGGAGTACGGACTCTATCCGTGGCTTTATCCAACTAACTTTCTTCTGGGCATGCTTGGATTTCACTCCCTGCAGCTCAGAAGAGAGGGGTATGCCGCTACCCACTTTTTTAGACTATTGCGAGGTTCCATAGAGAATTCAGCTATTTTGGAACGCATAAGTCTTTATGTTCCTGATGACTATCTAAGACAGCGTCGTCATAGATTATTCTATCTTCCTACCTATAGAACCAACCTGCCAATGGTTCTCCCGGTGGGGAGGAGTATATTGCTCCTGAACAAAATCTCACAGGATATCGACATATTTTGCGTCAGTGAGGAAAGATTCAAAAGGGAAATTCTATTGATTCTTGAAAGAATTTCTTCTCATTGACGCGATCTTCACCACTGCCTGAATTTATTTAAATATCTCTGAATTTATTTATTTTTTTATTTTTAGTATATTTCTTCATTGTTTTACAAATATTAAATAAGTACCTGTAATTTCTCTTACGTATTAAATATAACATGTTTGTAATTGTATTAGAAATTAAATAAAAACATTATTATTATTATTATTATTATTATTATTAAACACAAAATAAATATGCCTTCAATCATTAACCTATGTACATATATATTTATACATTCCATACAATGCATAAAAAAATTTAAGCGATAACCGTCTCCTGCTAAATTTGACACTGGCACCTCGCGTCCTTAATAGCCGTCTAAATGGTTCGCTTTATTGCTTCGCTACCAGTAATGGCATCCTATTGCCTTACTGCTAATACAAGGCACAGCTTCTTGGAACGTCTTTCCATTCTCCCCCTTCGTAATATCATAACAAAACATGTATGTCACATCGCTTTATGTACTTATTGTGACATATCGCACTATGGTATGTGCATGAGGTTCAGTGAACCTTTTAATATATATGTTGTGTCAAGAATAAATAAAAAAATACCCGCAGCTAGAAGAATTCCTATAAGCGCTTTTTAATAAATAAAAAAGTTCGAGTTAATGAAACATGTGTGCTGTTTGTGTGAAAAATCACACAAATGTGTATTGCTACCTGTCCAGCATGAAGGTCACGTATCACTACGATACGTTAACGCACGATGTCTGTACATTGACGTACGCGTAGTCTTTTTTCTTGAGACTAACTAATGTGTATATTCTACACTGTCACTCCAATGTTTACTTTCACAGTATCTTAAAGTAACGTATGTTTATACAAAATAACCATAACCAATAAAATTAAAAAAAAAACTGTTTTAAAACAACATAAAAAAAACTATATAAATCTTGTGATAAGGTCTTAGGGATATTTGATGAATTGAGTAATTTATTTATAACAATTTTGCTTTCATCAAGCGGAACACTAGGAAATAAATTAACTACATCAAATGATACTAAAAATGCATTATTAGGGATATCCAAAGATTTATTACATCGGAAAGACTTGTAGAAATTTCAGTATTAGAGTTAAGGAACACCTAAGGTGTTTAAATAATAACAACTATTCTGAATTTGCAAATCATATTTTAGAAACCAATCATTCGTTTGATATAAATAAAGGTTTAAAAGTTTCACATACAAATACAACTGGTTTACAATTAGATAAATTTGAAATTTTAGAAATAAGAAAAAGTGTTAATAGCGAATTAAATTTAATAAATAATTAAATATTTTTAAAAAATAGCTATCTCTTAAATTTATTTTTATATTAATATTAATAATAATAATTTTTATTTATATTTCTAATTTAAATGTATTATTCAATGTTTTATAATTATTTCGTTATTAGCATTTTTGATCTATTACTTACCTACTTTTATTCATTTTTGTTGATGCTCATATTTTGTATATTCTTAAATTATTGTTTTAAAATTTTTTATCATTTTTCTATACTTGAAATTATTTTTTAGTACTAATTTATTCCTGAAGATGATAGCATTGCTATCGAAACATGTAGAAATATTTATATATTTTAATTAAAGTGGTGTATACAAAGTGTATTTTTAATTATATAATCATTAATTAATTAATTAATTGATTAGACCCTGATATGCTTTGGTTCTTACAGCCATAGTACCAAACTGTACAATATTGCAAAACCGAGTACAGACCTTCCAATGTGTTTTTTCGCTGTTGTTTTTTGTTTTTATTTTTTATGTCTTAAAAGAAAATAGATTATTCAATTAAGCACAAATGCAAGGAATAAAAAATATGCCCACAGGTAGTGTAAAAAGCCACTATTTTGTATTTAATTTTGCAAAATTTTATTCCGGACCCCCCCATTTTTGGTGGGTATTCCATACATCCCAGACCCCCGGTAGCATCCCCTGATCAATTTTGGGTTTGTCTCTGGACTTCGATACTCACAATTTTAAGTGCGGTTACCAAAATAAAGAAAGAGTGTAAAAAATGTCGTACATAAGTAGCGATTAGATAATATTTTTACAAATACATAGAGTTCATTAGAAAAAAAGTTTATTTATAGTATCCTGCATTTCAATATTCCCTTGTTGCGAAAATATGAATATAAATTCTTTCAAAGAGTTTTTGTAATAAATTGGTAATGAGTCAATTCTTTGAATAGGTCATTTCAAAAGTGGGCCAACGAAAACAAAAATATTTGAAGAGCGATCCATTTGATTGTACCTTCCCCTCGAAAGTATTATTTAACTTTGCTTATTCGATCAGGGAATTCGAAATGGTTTTTGTTATCAAAATTTGAAACAGTTTTATGAGGGATTCATTCTTCACAAAATTTTTGATAAAAACATAAAATGGTTTACTGTGATTTTCATCTTACTTTCCAGAAAAACAAATGTAAATTTTGATATAAAAAACATTTCCCTATATTGTTAAGCCATCTATTATTTAGTCGTCTAACAATGTGGGCTGGAAAGATGCGCCCTAATTATTATACCGGTGTAGGAAATTAAACATTTGGAATAAAATGTGTATAAAAGCATCAAATGTTTTTTTTTCTTCTTTGTTCCAGAAGGTATACATAGGTAGTGCAATGAAACACTTTCTCTATGTGAAAAAAAAAATATCTAAGAAGGAAAATGATTAAAAAATAAATTAATAATTGCCAATGAAATCTGCCGGAAAAAAGGACCATACACGTCTTTTGGACACTGCACAATCGATGGAAAAATTTCGCTATTTAATGGAACACAAGAGGAAATGAAAGTAATAGTTGAATGAGCCTGATTAGTCTGTACAGTTATGCACTTTTCAATCTTCCTATTCATATTCTTCTTTCGCACCTCATCAGTACCTTCTTAATGCTCACAACATTCCTCAAATGGGGATTTAATAGCACCACTGGCTTCGGGCAGTAGAAACTCTTGTGCGGAATCACATTAGAAAGAGGTATTATCAAGAGTGTTCAGGTCTACAAGTTGAAACCCTTTAGAACACACATCGACGTGGTATCAAAAGGAAGCAGCTAGGGGAGTCCTTCACCCACCATTAAAATGGTAACTTTTTTAAATGACCAATGATTAATTTGTACATGATAATATATACTTTATCAGTAATGTCGCTATTCAACTAGCATTGAAATAATACGGCCCAGTACAATTTGCGTTGTAAAGGCAGCATTCGACTGAATTAATACGCTGAGCGTGGAACAATAACACGGCCCTGTCATCGGGGGCAAATATATTGGGAAGAAGATAACCTGGTAGTATTAGTGCTCCCTAGTTTCTTGCTACTAACTTCAATTTATTGGCTAAAATACTTTGCACTTAGCTGCGCATAACTGGAAGCTTATAACTGCCGAGGATCCAGTACAATAATGACTAATTTCAAAAATATTCTCCATAATTTATCAATTTTTGCCTTTTGATGGTATACTAGGTGTACGTTTTTCTAATAATGGAAATTTCATAGTTACATAGAGCATGATGTAACTCTGACCTGAATCATGTTTTGCAACGTCATAGTAATTATAAATCTACTGCCTTTATTACCCACCTATTGCGCTGAAACTAGCTACTTCCATAGTGTCTACCTTCTCACTTCTTTTATACTTATGTTATTATATTATGCACTAAACTACTTTTTATACTCCTTTGTACAACCCACTGTTATGATGTAACCACAGGTTAAACTATTATTCATTGCGATAATTACGCTGTAACTACATACTGTTATATTGTACCTACATACTTCTTTTACACTATATTTATTATTTTGTGTGTACATTATTGTACTCCCTTGTAAAACTATGTGATAAATGTATCAACATGTAAAAGCCTTCTAGGCGTGAGTAAATAAATAAATAAATTTCAAATAACTTTTCAAATAACTTTGAAAATTTAATGACGCAAGAATTCACCATTAACAGTTTTTGTTGTTGGTTTTCTACTTCGTATAGTGCGTAAGTAATGATGAATATGTAATAAATAAGAATTACTTTTGTTTAAACCACTGTTTTCAATATATAAATACCTACATGTTTCAGAAGCAAAGCTCCCCTCATCAGGATAAAGAATATACCAAAAATAATGACAAGTATGGACAAATAATAAGCAAATAGACAAATTACAAACATAAACAGAATATAACAATAAATGATGAAAGTTGGTAAGTAATTAATTAATAATTTAAAAATAATTGATAAAAATAAAAATAAAATATGTATGAAATATTGAGTAATAAATTTATATTAAATTATTATTAAATATTTATTGTTATTAAAATTAATAATTATAATATTACAAATATAGTTAAAATTGTGAAAATAAATTTATGTGATTTTTAAAAATATATTTGATTATAAATAATATTTAATTGACTATTAATACTTTATTTATCCATTAAAACAGTGGCTTAAACAAAGTAATTCTTATTTATTATATTAATAATGACGCGACAAAATCACTACACATCTTTCGAAGAAATATTATGAATATAATTACACTTTTTTGTTGTCTATTGAATAGAATGGATTTTTGTGTTAGATTTTATATTATCGGATATAACAAAAGATGCGAAGTAAACACGTAATATTATGTCAGGTAAATGGACAATTTTCGTATAGCTTGACATATCATCAACACTTTAACCTATTACATTATTACCAAAAAAGAATTTCGTGAGTGAATTCCTTTAGTTTTGAAAAGTACCTAATTAAATGGACAATTTTCGTATAGCTTGACATATCATCAACACTTTAACCTATTACATTATTACCAAAAAAGAATTTCGTGAGTGAATTCCTTTAGTTTTGAAAAGTACCTAATTATTGGTCGCTTTGTTGGCGAAACCGTATGTTTGCATCGGAAGGATGGCGACCTTGTCACCCAGGACAACAACAAAAAACCTTGCAACAGCTTGACGAAGATCTTTGGATTTTACCGGTAGGCGAGGGAGGTCGTTCTTCGACCCACCGAGGAGCACCAGCCATCGTCATACTGTGACTATATACGCCCCCTGGCAGCGAGCTAGCACCCGAGACTGATCACCTCCGAGTTTTGGCGCCTTTCTGACACCATGATACCGCATTAGGATGCATAGCTTCGACCACTACGCCGCTGGCGAAAACTCTCCGTCGCTTACATCATATTTCACGGTACAATCCCTCTATTTCCACACCCCGAAGCCCCATTCTTTTCATTCAGATATAGTCAATTTCGTATTGTCACCAATTATACCATACATACAAAATTATATTAATTGTTCATAATATTTGCTTTTATTTCATTAATCCCAGTTTCTCCATGTCTCACTACTACATATTATCTTTAATACAGACCCAGTCCTGAGATTAGAATCCCTCTCCAAATACGATGAGTTCAATTCTTATCTGGCGACCTTAACCCTTTCCACATACCTAACTTAATCATGGAATTACCAGCCTCCATGTTTTTCAACTGACAACATTTCTCCGACGTAATTTAATCATTTAACCAAATGGAAACAGCTGTAAAAGGGCAAAAAGAAGCAAAGCTTAATATAGAGTTTTCTTCATAAGTCGATATTCTCTAAATTTATTTCATTCTTAACTCGTACACGACGTTATACAGCACTTTAAGTATGCCTTGTAGGTGACTTTCATTGTTAAAGGGAGAAATTAATACGGAGAATTCGCCCATTAGCCAGGCTTCTACTTATAAATGACTGAAATTGGTACAATTAATTTAATAACACCTTAGGTTAAGTACCTAGTGCCAAAGTCACCGTTGTTTGCTTTTAAATAACGCGCCCCCCGTGTGACTACTTCATTATATGGATAATGTAGTTAGAAATTTTTAATAGTAGTTTTAAATTAACTAAGAGGAGTAAAAAGACAGACGATAAAAATAACACCACTTTGTATTGAATGGCCTCTTTTTAAACTAAATCGGTTTAAAATTGAATGGGTATAGAAAAAAAGATTGCTATGATAATTATAGCTTCACCCGTGTGCTTGAATCAAGTTTAGCATGTATGTATTATGAAAACGCAATGGTCCAAAATTTCGGCAGAGGAAGAGAATTTTGATATGACTTTTTTTCTTTCATAAATCTATCACACTTAGCCCACTCCCGATGGTCCGGTAATGAATAAGTATTTCACGCGCCAAAAGTAAAGTTCGCCAAAGTAAGGAAACGGCTTGCAGCGCAGTCCATTGTGGATCAAGGTTTTAAGCGGCGCGTGAAATGCTAGTTCCTCACCGGACCATCAGGGACCGGGCAAAGTATAAAGAGAATAATATTGCACAAGTTGAAAAAGGAATTTGCATGTATCTAAATTTTACCATCATAGTTATACAATTACTAAATTATGGTGAGATGGTAGATTTTTTCAATATAACGAAGGAGTCTAAATGAATATATGCAGTGAATGCGAATGAAAGAAGTAGCCGGGGACGTCCGAGGAAGACATGGCACGATCCAGTGAATCGAATACTTGAGCCGGGCCATTTCAGAAGTCAGGATAACACAAGAGAATGTATGAAATCATGTATGAATGTGAATGAAGAAATAGGTGTGTGCCAAGACTTAGGTGTTTGGCGGTCCGTCCTCTCCGTTAGCTAGCTTTTTTCAAGAATAATTGTCATGTTAAAGCCAATGTTCCGGAGACCGAAATAATTTTTAATAGATTTTTCGTATTTTAATATTAACCTTTACCACTCCTTTGTCGGGTGCCAGCCAACATCACTATTTGTACGCTACAACTCAGTTGTCGGCTGGCGGCCGACAAGAAAAGATGTGCCCGGGCGGTGTATTTTCGCGCGCAATACTTGGCGTTGTTTCTTGTGATTATTCGATAAAAAAACATTTAAATTAACGTTTTAATAAGATTTTGACTGTTTTCCGATTTTGCTTTACTATAAAATAACCCCTTTGTAACTGCATATCAATAAAATAATATTTTCACATTATTTAAATTAGAGTTGGCTTACAACAAATATTAAAAAATAATGAATTAGTAAGGGTTGAGATTTCACTACCATTTCAAACATGGCTGTAGACTACTGTTCTGTCATGTTTGAAATGGTACTGAAATCTTAATATTAAAAAACGAAAAATCTATTAAAAATTACTATAGCCATAAAGTAAAGTAAATAAAAAAAGTAAGTTTACCATTTGCTTCACAATGTTGCTAGTCTTCTATTCTGGCTATTTCTTAAGACAGGTTTTACAAAATGCACCGTATTAACGCTTTGAACGTACTAGCTTAGGCAAAGAGTATAGATTAATTAAACTGATATCTCTTGAAGGGTATTGGGCATTGGGGTATACACATAATAAGTGTTCAATGAATGAACATCCCTTCCGATACTCCATTTATAACGTGATCAATGAACCGGCACCCCACTCCTTGTTGTTTACTGTCTGAGGCTATTAAGGGTATTAATTCTGCAGTAACCCAATTCCATTACTTCAATACAAACAGGGATCTTAACCCTCAGCAGCCAGGTCTAAATATTAGTACAATTGGAACAGGAATTGTGAACAAATCAGTTAAAAAGAGAGGATTTTTTTTGCAATTTAAAAAAAATTCCGCGAAGTTTTCAATGTGCAAAAATAGACGATTACAGTTTTTGAATATCTCTAACGGACCACTTATAACTGAAAACTTATAACTGAGAAATTAGAAATGAGAACTTATTAGAAGTTATAACCGGTGACTTTCAAAATAAATTATTACTTAAAACCTAATGACATTCATAAATATTTTTTTATGTAAGTGATAAGTACCTAATCTAATATATAAATATGGAGTATGCATGATACCAACTCTGATGAGGAACTGGTAGAGGAAGGATGGACATAGACTAATTGCTGTAGAAATGATGTACCTGCGGCGTGTGTCTGATAAAAGCATGAATGACTATATTCAAAATGTGGAAATCCGGAAAAATCTTGCAAGTCTGATTTAAGGGTAACAGAAAATACAATAAAGGGACATTTATATGCATGTGCAGAGGGGAAAAACAAAGATAGGTATTTAAAGACATTAAATGAAATCAAAGTGAATGAATGATTTTAAAAATATTTTTCTGCCGGAACGTCGTAAAATTCTATTTATTTATAATAGTTATTTATTATGTAACTTAACCCGTTGAGTCATTTTGAAAACCTTCGTCAAATTAAAATCATTCGTCATTCGATAGATGTAAAATAAGCATATCATCGATGTTATTTATTTTCATGCAAAATCATTAGCAATTGGCATTTTTCAATGGTGTGTCTCTTTAATAAAATACTGAAATACCTTAATGCGACTCTTCAATATATCATATTCATAAATTTAAGTTAATGGTTATTTTTTTGTGTTGATCAAAGGCAACGTTAGAAATGTGAGCCTTAAATACGTGTACGAAAAAAACGTTATTTCCAGCACTCGTTTTTCTTAAGGTAAAACGTTTGTTTAATTTTATATTTATTTAAAAAAAATTTATTTGCATATGAGAAATTCCAAGTAATCCTCATAAAATGGTCAAGTGGTCAAACACGGGATAAGATAAAATCCAATTTTTGATAGGAAAAGCTGCCTAAAAAGGTAACTTTCTTAAGAAAGACTTTTCAACGTGAAAACAAAAAAAAATTGAAAAATCCGATTGTAAAAATTCAAATTGTAAACAGTCTCTTTAGCTATTCCCCTCAGGCAAATGAAGTAATGATTCATGGAGAACAATGGTTCTACTAGAAAAAAATGATTCAATATTTTTATAAGAATCTATCGCTTTGTGGTTTGACATTAAATTAAATAAAACAATCAATTTTTTATAAACAAATCGTTACGAGGGCAATTATAATACTTTTTTTATTTTTATAAACAATAATTATTAGCCTGAAACAATCATCCAAATTGAAAAAACCTTCCGAGAAAAGATAAATGTCGCCGACAGGACTCGAACCTGCACCCTTCTGATATCCGGTCAGATGCTCTACCGTTGAGCTACGTCGGCTTATCGCAAACCCACCAAGTTAATCAATATATACTAGTGTTTCATTCAATAATTACTGTTTTTTATTATATTTCACCTGTAAGCAACCAACTTATTAGTATGAGGAATGCTTGTAACGGCTAAATCCCTCAATAGATGGCGTCGAGACAAATTATGTCTACATTTTATTGGTGAAAAATGCTTTGACTTTGTCAAATATTTATTAATTGATAAACTAAAGTTTTTAAGACATCATTTTTGTGCATAGCGCAAGGGGTAACAATTTTATAAACAATACAAGTTGAATACCTCATCCACCAGCCTCCGAGAAAAGATAGTTGCCGCCGGACAGACCTCGAGAGCAATCAACCAGATATCAGAAGGGTAGGTTCGAGTCCTGTCGGCGACATTTATCTTTTCTCGAAGGTTTTTTCACTTGGATGAGTGTTTCCTCTGCTTATAATTATTGTTTATAAAATACTGTTACCCCCTTTGCGCTATGCACAAAAATCTTGTCTTAAAAACTTTGGTTTAGCAATTATAATAACTTAAAGAATAAAATAGAGTTATCGGTAGTCGTAGAGAGATATTAGGTGTAAGAGGGAGACAAAACTAGATATATTTAACAAACAAACGGTAAATAAAATAATGTAATGGAAACATTCAAATCATTCAGTCAATTTTTGCCTTCGTCTAATATTTTGCTATATTTTTGTAGTATATACTGTCTCACTCTATTGTTCTCTGTACCTATATATAAATAACCGATAACTCTGCATTAATTATTAGATATTATAATTGCCCTGACGAAGGTTTATATATGTATATATATTTTATTTTTTTTAAATATTTTTTTTATGTGAATACCGCACAAAAGTCCCAAATGCTCCCAACCGTCTGGAGCCAGTGATACTATGGCATCCCCAATTGGGTAATGTCGTGAGGCTGAAGGTATTGGGGAGGGAAAGAGGAAGGTGGGGAAATACCTGGCTATTCAGATCTGGCCAACAAACATGAATAAAAGTCATTTCAAGCAACATTTCAATTCTGAATGAAGGTCTTTCACCAGGGTGATACTGAGAGTACCTACTACTCTGGAACGTGCGCAAACATACTATGTATTATTTTTAAGTGAATTAATTGTGAAGCAGCACCAATTAATTAAATAAAATTTACTCGCGCATTACGGGATTTGAACCCGCGACCTTCGGATTCGTAATCGAGAGCCTTACCCCTCGACCATGGAGGCCTAAGGTTGGTCTAGGGGTAACCGGTTGATATAAAAACATAATAAATTCGTGGCTTATAACAAATTGATTGATTTATTTAATAAAAAAATATTTTAATTGTTCAATTTTGCTTGTAAAATGTAAATCTTATATAAAATCCGTGAAAAAAAAGTGCGAATGTATTGCTAGATGATCCATGTAAAAATAAGTTTCAGTAGGTATAATAAAAGGCCATGCTTTTCTAAAGTAGACCGTTTAACAAAGGCTCAGCCATCCTTACGGATAACGAAATTGTCGCTCGTTAGTAAATATATCTTTAAAAAATCACATCTAACTTAAAATATTCAGTGAAAATTCAACAATTTTTTAATTTTTCGACATAAGGGTGAATTGTTACCCAAATGTGAGAAGGTATTGGGTACGAGCAGTGTAGGGTTAAGTCCGTTATTACATCTCCCGAACAGGGTATTTTGCCCGTAACGTGCGTTCTTGAACAAATTGAAAATAAACGATAGAAATAAATTCATGCCAGCATTTTATTCGTTACCCGATTTTAAAGCGTTAGGTGGAGTATGAAGCATCGCCAAGGAAGGAAAATAAATGGCTGTAAATCACATTAAGCACATTTTGTAACGTTTTTTCACAACCTTAAACGGTATTTTGTAAATTTGTGGGGGCACTTTGAACCGGCACAATTAGTTTTACCTACAGAAATGAGCCACTTACGGAGAAACTGGAGCATATCTTAATGTTGAACGTAACAGGATTTATAGCGAGGAACGTCCAAATCTTATTAGCATAAAACCATTCGGTTCAAAAAGCAATGAGCTTGTCCTCGAAATTATATGAAGAACCAATTTCGTATCGTTTCGATAAGGCACTGAAAATTTTTTTTTTTAAAAGAAAGATAAATATTTCCTGGTTACGAATAACCTGACAATATTTGAAAATCTTCTACTACTATCACAGTAAGCGGAAGATATTGCTTGTGTCGTAATGGAGGACTTATCCAGTTGAGGAATTGAACTCACGACGCCTGGGTAAGACCCAAACGCGATGCCAACTCAGCCACTGACCGGCCAATTTATGATTACTTATTTCTTCACACGTATTTCCTCGGGCGACTGAAGATATTTCAGTGCTAAAATGAAGGAAACAATATAATTTTATGTGTACTGTTGTGGCCAAAACATTTTTTTTGAGAAGTCTGTATATCGATTCCATGTTTTTTTCTAGTATTTCGAGGGTCAAACCAAAAAAAATCGTAAAAAAATACATTTATCACCAAATGGTCACAAATAGCCCCGACTCGAACATTAAACATTTGAGGTGAAATTATTGTTTCTAGTTAGAGCTGTTAACCTCCTAGTATAAATATAACACCAAATTATTGCGAACAGTGCGATATTCCGAGATTTTTTTTTTCTTTTTAATTATTCAAAACACCATTTTCTCCCAAAAGTATAGAACAAAGAACGAACGGGCCAAGGAAACCTTTGAGAGGCTTCCTTTGTTTTCTTCCTGGGAAATGCACACAGAAGCGCTTCAAGCCTACTCGTACTTCATTAATGTATGTTAAGGCTCCTGCTCGACTCTGGTGGAAATCAGAAATTTGGCGGGGGCCCCTTGGTGTGGGCTGACGTTCCATATTCTGGAGTGTTTCCACGGCAGTGCTCGAATCAAATTAATGACGAATTTTTATTTTAATTATTTGGTTACCTTTCAGAAATAGTAAAATGCAATAAGGTTCTCCCTTTGTACTAGATTTTTAAGTATCTAAGCCATAACATATCTCAGGGTTTAAACGTGGCGTTATCCTATAGTCATCTACTTTATGACGAAAGCTCAGCTAGCACATAGGTGAGCTTTCGTCACTCTCTTTTCACCACAAAAGAGTCCGAGCTGCTCGGAGCTAGTGAAACGATAAATGGTATCCGCATTTTGGGAAATTTCGTAATGATGAAGGAAGTGTGGGATAGAAAGGAGAACTGCGAAATGAAGTTTTTGGAGTGCTTGGCGATGCAGATATGGTCATTTAAAAATTATAAGTAATTTTTTATTTTTTATTTCGATTCTGAATCTTCTCACCAGGGCGGTACTGAAAATATTTTTCTCCCTAGAACAATATTATAATACACTGTAGTTAACATTTTTTTTTGCTTCTTACGTCGGGATTTTAAGCTGAGACCCCTGGATTTAGAGCCAATAAACTTTTCGTACTACCATGGAGGTCGTCATCTCTCATAACCAGTCCCCATACTCTGCACCTCTTGCTTGTAACACCACGTCATATAATATTTTCATACATAAACTTCATTGCATTGATTGACTCATTTTATTAATACGTTAAGAGGTATATTAGTTTCTTCTACAATAATTGTAAAATTGCTTTGTGGAATCATATATAATAAATAATAATTAATTGTTATTTACAGTATATTAGTTTATTTGCAGGAAGATTCTCAAGAAATTTTATTTAAACCTACAAACATGTGGTAAAAAACAAAAACAAAAACATGTAAAAATAATCATGCTTCATATTAAATTCACTAAAACAAAGGAAATAATTTCAATTTCTCAATGCTTCTATTAATGTTATCTTGTTATGTATACATTTTGCTTTACAGAAATGCTTACAAGATATTTTTACTAAATAAAGGCTTCCACGATAAAAAAAAAAGAGGAAAAAGGAAAAAAAGGCCATCACAACCTGTACCTAAAGTACGATTCCGCGAATTAGATTCCTCCACCCTTGGTTAAAGTGTTTCTGCATTACAAGGCAATGCAGCCACCGCGGCAGGAGCTATCAAAAGTTAAGTTCCAAGAGACTCCAGCTTGCTGCATCTTACACCGCGCATAGTGGTAGTGAGGCCCTCTAGTTCACCCAGTCACTTGAAAAATTGTTGAGACATTTTACTAACGAGGGGGGCGGTCACAGACTACTAACCTCTCCTGCCGACGAAATATATAATCTGGCAAACTATCCTAACCCAACCGGACACTGAATAAAAAGTTCAAATCACAGGCAAAAAAACAGAAGAAGACCACGTTAATGATAAGGCATTTTTTTCGTGGTGGTTGTTAAACTAGGGATTGTTTTGAATTAGGGGATGGGATTTGAATGGAGTAGGGATTCGGGCTTTGAAGCAGCTTTTTCGGCGCTTTTTTGCAATGCGGTAGGTAGGTAGGCAATACAGCATCTCACAGAGATTTTCAGACATCTATCCTCATTAATATCGAGTAGGTACCTAGAGGTGCCGGTTTTGTTTGCAAGTTGTGAGGATAAATTGATTATTACTGCATCTGCATAAAAAAACATGATGTGTGAAAATAGGTATGCAGTTTTTTAATCGCACGACTAATAGACTTATATGCACTTATTTTAGACATTAATAAAACAAACAAAAAAATTCATTTACACTCTCAGAGGGCTTTTACAGGTACGTCATTTTTAAAATCACATAAGAAAAACAAAAAATAGAAAATATGCACAAATATAAATTACACTTGAAAAAAGAAAAAAAAAATGCACCAAAGCTAAAAATACACAGTAAGAGTAAAAAAATAGTGCAATATCCACAAAGTCAATATTAACATTAATAAGAAATAAGTAATGTAAAAGTTAACAATAATTTATAAACTAGGCAGAAACAATTCGTTCACCCTTCTTTAGGAATTTGCCAAGTTTAGATTATTGTCAAATACACCCGTATCATTTAAGTATTTGATACCAATTATAATTTTAATTATTAGTAACACTTTTTTTACATACATTTATGACTCTGCAGGTACACAGGTATCAGTGGTAGGTAGTTTCTTTTAGACAAATATTTTTTTGATTTAAATCCATGTTTTAAAAAAAATCTTACAACAAAAACAATTTTTTTTTGGAAAAATCATTTTAAACGAAACAGCATAATATACTATCTTATTATACTCAAAATACGTTTTGAATCTACTATCTGATTTACTCAATAAGTTGACAATTGTAAAATAGGTTTTTTTAATCCAAATTAAATCAATTTACCTATTAGGAAAAGTACCATGCAAGTTTACACGATAAAAATCTATTTTAGATCAATTAACTATTAATTCTAAGTCAGACATTTTATTAATTCATTTCATTACATACAATTTAGGACTTTCTGTACTGCTCGCCGGTAATATGAACACGTGAACAGAACAGCCGGTGAATACGGTAATTAAACTTCATATAATTCCGACGTACTAAACTATCACCCACGTACTAAATTTCACTACATTATATCTGTTTTAAATTTCTCATTCATGTAGAATTTACCGAAGCGAACAATCGGGTGACCACACGATAGGACCGGATGAGAAACAAGGGCGGTCGAGGGCCTCAAGAACCTTCGTTCTGCGGTGACCACTTGTTACGTGGGCTGCAGTAAGTGTGGCCTGCAAAACGGCTCAAGTCCCCAAAACCGGAATACGGCCCAAAGTCCTCCATCTTTTGTGAGAGTGAAGAGCCTTCGACTTCTACTTGGGAATAAAGGCTACTCGGAGAAATAAAACGTTGCTTGATGGAAGATATTAGGTTTTTTGAAAATTCGAATACAATTTTCAGGAAAATGTTTCGTTGATTTTTCAAATAGGTCAATGATCGGGGGTTAGAGATTATTGGGATAACACGGTTTTATATTTTCGACAAACTTTATTAATAAACGGAAGAAGAAACGTATTTTCTTATTCAGTATTATATGACCGACCCAGAGTTTATTAGCCCGAATTTTTATACATCGGTGTTACCATATTCCGTAGTTTGAAACTGATTATGTCGATATCTCTCTGAAAAAAGTTTTTTTTTTTATGTACATACTATATATGCATTAGCCATATTTCGTAACTCGAGCCATCTTGGAAAATATGCTGAAAGCTTTTAAATTTGCGTGCGTTCGGAAAATGAAAATCATTTGCATTAAAATGGCTTTCAGTATTTACTTTATTTCAGTTGTAGAAACTCTATTTTCTTTAAAAAATAAATTAATATGAACAATTCTATAAATAAAAGTTTAAAATGCCCTTGAGGTGATTTTTTTTAACGAAAATGGAACTATACTCCTATAAATCATCCAATTATAATAGTGATCAAAAAGTAGGAAATGGAGTGCAATATGTATTAATTTACCATGTTGTGTTGGAAAACGATTTATTACAAGTACCAACTCTGTTCTGATGGCCGTCCCGTTAAAATTTGTAGATTTTGATGTATATATACTTTTGTCTCTCTTGTATGTCTTTTTATTGAATCTGTATATTTCGAGCCAGAGCATTTATTTATATTAATTTTCTGTTGTATATATATGTACGGAATGGACAGATACTAAATTTCGAAGGGAACACCGGTACACCTCGACACTTTTTCACAATGATCGTTTATTAACCACTCACTGCTAGAGTTTTTTCATAAAAAGTGTTTAAAAAACATCAGTTTTTTTAATGTT
Organism: Halesus radiatus; assembly: GCA_022606495.2. NCBI lineage: Eukaryota > Metazoa > Arthropoda > Insecta > Trichoptera > Limnephilidae > Halesus > Halesus radiatus. Next base: position 52,707 of record JAHDVE020006632.1, read on the forward strand.
TTATTCAAACTTTATACACCTATCAATTAAAATATAACAATTTAAGCATATTTGATTTTTAAAAAAATGAAGAGAAATTAATAATTCAATTTACTGTGATAGATTTTAAAGCATGGTGTTAAACATAGACCCACATTACAATCAGGACAATATTATCGACTTTCCCAAAGTATACGTTTTCCAATCTCGTTTTTTTAAGAAAAAATAAAAAAATTCAAATTGATACGATATGATAAATATTTTTTTTTGAATAAATACTATGCATTCATACATACACGAAAAAGGTGAACACAATATAGTAAAAACGAAACAAGTAGATCAAAAACACAACCGACCTCAACTGCAGGCAAATTCAACCGTAAAATACATCGCCAATTCGACGAGCCGTTATTCGCAAGAAGCCAAAAAAATAGAACGCCGCGAGTCGTAAAACAGGCGAAAGCCACCGCTGGGGCAGAAATTGAACGCATTTAACGAGCATTGCGTTGGGTAATTGCCTCTATTTATATGATTTTTCTCAATGAAACAATTAACTTATGTTCACAGTGATTGACGTTATTGATATTGGTAGAAACACGTCAGTTATGACGTTTTTGATGATTTAGTTGACGTCACAGGTGTATGTCCCAGAAATAGTGACGTCAACAACTGCCACTGAGGTCATTAAATGCGTCATATGAATCGGCTATCGTCATCACCTTGATGTGTGACGCGGCTCTCATGATATATATATATATATATATATATATATATATATATGTTTTTATTTTATTTTTACACACATATTTGCTTTGAAAACTTTGTAAAACTTAATATTATATACCTTCAAAAAATTAACAGTCCCATAATGAGATGAATTGATAACTCATGAGAGTGAACGTCGTTGTGTGTCTTATTTAAAAAATAAAATTCCAATATTTGTAATGTTCATCAATCTCAAAATAATTATAAGTTTAAATAATCGTTTCAAATTTTAATGACAAATATTACGCGAGGATATTAACCAAGGAAGAAAACGAAACAGATTTATTTTATAATCCTGATTGAAAACAGTATAACAATATAACCTAATATGGCCATGGAATCCTAACGCTAAAGTTATTAAGCTTTGGTAATTGAGTTTAGAATCGTGTTGTTCCAAATAGTTTCTCACAATATTATTATGGCTGCCGACTACCTAAATATACAGGCCTACAACAGATCTAATTTAAATTAAGTTTAAGTTAATATCACCGGTAACTATTGTTTGTCAAGCAAACCATACATAAATAGAAGCCTTCGAAATCACGTAGGTAGACTGTAGAGTTACCATAATTATCTGAGATGAGGGTTAATTTTGTGTCTATTAAATATTTGAAACTACTCAATGTTTATAAAAAGAGTATTTTTTTAGAAATATGGATTTATTGGTAGTTAAATGAAAATTTTACGATAAAATCGCATAACGACCCAATTAATAAAAACGATAATTTATATGAAACTCCACACACCAGTCAAGACATCTTCGGGCGTGCTGTACAATCTATTTAAGGAGAGAAAGGAGTGATACAGGGACTTGATGATACCTACTTTGTCATTCCAAGGTCAAGCTGACGAGCAAAATAACGATCGTAAAAAATAATCTGTTCTTATGCGAAAAATGTCAAGCGATTAGGTGTACGTAGGTACAACAGTGAGCAGAACACCAGTGACGAACAAATCAATTATGCTAGTTCATCGGAGTTGCTTCCATAGAAATGTATACCCATAGATAAACCACAATATTCCTGCATATGTTCTAAATACTGCAGTCTCTCCATTAAGATAGGTCGTTTTATTTATAATTTTTAATTTATGATGTTTTATAAAAGTCGAAAAAAAGTGACCTTACCCCGTACCCCGTTCTAAAGTTTCATTGTATATGGTTTTGTATATGAATTATAAATTGGGTCAAGGTTTTTGTAAAAGTGTTGACTTTGTAAGTATGTTTATGTAAGTATGTAAAAATATAACCAAAGGAAAATTATAAAGCAATAAATGAATGAAAATTCTTAAATCTAGAAGAAAACATCCAATGAGCGTTAATCTCCGCTCGATTCCAACATCATATCTACGAGTATATTCTTCCTTCCCGTGTCCATAATCCTTATCTTAATACTTCTTTGAAATCGGTTAATTTTGTAATGGTTTTTATTGATAGAGGGAGGATGAAAAATAATTTTATAGAGAAATATTACAAATTTCTTTGTCCGAAATTCATTTTAGTTGTAGGTTGGTGTAATGTATATTGTAATGAGAATCTTGTGAATCGAGTTTGTATGTGCAAAGTTATCCTGTACCTGTATGTATGAAATGGATTACCATTTTTAGGATAGAGTCAAGAGTTTTTTCATGTGTCTACAGGCAAACGATTTTAAAGAGCGCAAGTTTGAATATACGAGTATTTGAGCGCACCGACAGTGGTTCAAATTGGTATGAACTAATTTGTAACACCCGCTCGCAGTCTTCTTTTCTCTCGAAATAGTCCTACGACATATCACACCATTTAAACAAGAATCTCTAATGATTTGCCTGTACTTGTACCAGCTCTGTACCAGGGGTGGTTACCTGATTTAACATATTACGAGCTTGTCGCTAGCACTTAGACCAATCTGTCTGGCGATGTACACTTGTATCTCTTATAGTATGAGCAACTGTACATTTTTTGTGGCTTTACAATTTTTATTCATGGCAAAAAAGTCTATTGTGGAGAGGTTCTAGAGTGGCCTGTGTCTAGAGGTAATGACGTAAAATAAACAACTTTAAGAACTATTGTCTCTCCACTACTCATGTTGTAGCCTTTAAAGTCTTGTCTGGGCGAATAGAGAAGGCACTTATTAAGCGAAAGAATTTTTATGACGTTCGGGGTATAAACCCCAAGTCATCTATATAGTTTAATAGAGCATACATGTAACAAACTACTTGGGAGAATTCCGAAATCTTTTTCTACTGGGAGGCTCTCTTGTGCTCTTTTTACGTCTACCCGTTATATGACCTGTCATGGACCAAATACGGTTTCTTAACCCATCTCATTGGACATAAACGTGAACGTGGTATGAAATATGGTTCATTCTTTTGGATTATGTATTTTTATTTTTTTTAATTTTTTTTATTTTTTTTTAATTTTTTATTTTTTTTTAAATTAATTTATTCAAAAAAGATACATAATTAATATTTAAACAAGGTTACAATATTTTTCAAAAGTTCACTATTTATATAAGATGTACCCCTATAATGAAGCTGAGCTTGTGTGTATGAGGGTGTGTTATTTTTTTGTTCTTTGTTTATTTCTGTGTTATATTATTCAGTGTACATTTAAATGTTAACGTGAAATTCTTACAAATATGTGTAAGAAACTATGGCGCTCTTTATATTTTCAAACCTAGCTATTGTTTTAAAAGTCGTTCGAATAAAGATCTTCGCCCCTATAAAAAAAATACAAAAAAAATCTGATATTAAAATACAAAATTATTCATTATCTTCAGTTTATTATTAAACTAGTCCATCTCATTTGCTAATGACATATTTTCTCAACCAAGGACGGTATTTTGTTATATTTCGATTACAAGGGTTACTCAGTAATTATTTCTAATTGTTTGTTCAAAAGATTTGTAGTCACTTTGTGGCGTAATTATTAATAAATGAATAAGAATAAATTTTTTTACAAGACAATTCTGACGAGGAATTTTTGCTTGGGAAACATGTTGATATTTATATATTAAAAAGGTGGTGTAAAGAAAGTTATTCTTATTATTTTACTACTAATTGTAATTCCTACATTCTCTGCATTTTCCCACTTAAGTGTGGAGATTATGTATCATATAAAAATACTACCCCAATAAATCATTCCTTTCATTGTACAATTTTTATGAAAGGCAATACATCAAACTCGTTTAATGTAGCAATATTGATATTAATGGCATGTAATCAGTTGTTCTTATCAAAAAATAAAACCTTATGGCATATATTGCGCACATAAAATATCGAAACAAGTTGAAATAAATTGTCACAAGCCAAATATTACACCCGTCCTTTTAAAAATAATGAAACTGTATGTTATATTTGAGTAGGAAAATTATGAAAAAAGTTGTTTTTAGTTAGGCATATTAAATTATGTTTAATCTTGGAGATGAAGGAAGTCAAAAGTTATTAGAAAAAGGGAATACCGGAGATGACAGAAAAAACTCGTAAGGATGGCGGGCGTGGGACCACACTTCGTACTTTGTTATAAAACTTCACCGTTTGATCCCGTTTAGCTCCTATGTTAAAGGTGTTATTGTACCTAATAGTTGAATGAAAAGCTAATTTAGAAGGCTCACATCTTAAACATGTGTGCTCCACGTTATTGAATAAGTAACAATGGCTTTCAGGCTAACAATGCTCCCAAGAAACGACCAACTTCCGACCACTATCTCTTCAGAAGCCTTTAACGCTTTGAGATCCAATGTACGGTCAAAGACACCGGAAGACAAAATATTTTTACAGTAAAAAAGATTATGGTGAATAATTTTTTTACTGTTGAAAAAACTAGGGAGATTGTGTATGTAACAAGGGTTTGTTGTATTGTGTTTTTTTTATTAGAAGCGCAATAGTACATATTTTTTTTTTATAAAAGGTTATTTTAATTCTTTTATTTTAGTATATGTACAAAATTTTCAGTAGCACCTTTTTTCCATCGGGAAATCAATTAATAATTTCCCAGGAACATACGTTCATTGTACATTGACAAACCTCAAGTATAAAAATAATCTCACGGGGTCTTGGAAGAACCAGTTTATGTTTATAATTTGTCTATTCTTACATTATTGTGTTTTATGGTTATCGTTTGTCTTAACTTGACAATATTTTTTTTAGTATTCTATATATTAATGATGAAAAAAGCATCCCTTTCGAAACATGTTGATATGAGTATATTAATAAAGTGGTGAATGCAAAGTAATTATTAATTCATTTATCCCACTTCGTGGGAATGTGTTTTATGGTGTAGAGTAGAATCTGTTATTGTTAGCATAACCTAAACATTATGTACAAAGAATAGAAAATAAATTATTAACTGCCCGATTATAAGGTTAAAGCTTAGTAATTGAAAGTGTTTAAAGGTGGTAGCGCAGACTTCTCCCTAAAAGGCCTCATTAGGGGTAAGTTTGAGAGTTGAGAGTGGTCAGATCAAAGGGATACCTGGTAGGACCCCCGGGGCGAGAGCCGGAAGTCTCTCACATCCCCTCGCATCGCCTTCATCCCCCCACTCTCAACTGCCCCCACTCTCAACTCCCCCAACTTTCAACTCTCACACTTACCCCCATAACTTGAGATCACTTGAGGGGTATTTTGATTGACTTCTTTAAGTGGCTGCTAGTTTGTGAATTGCAAAATTACATATGCATAGTGGAGATAATTGATGCACACAGGGTGTTAAGTTAAATAAGTAAAAGTTAATCATAATAAGAATACTACTCGATATGCCACATCGAAGGCAGTATACAAAGCTAGAAAATAACTCTTAACTTTTGCCATAAAACCTTCAAAAACGCTTTATTCTTTTATTTAGTTTAAACGAGGCTATTTTGTATCTATCTAGATTATTTAAAGATGTCACAAGCTCTGAAAACGTTGGGATTTCTACGATAAACAGTAAAAACTAAAATATTATATGAAACAAATCGACCCTTCCTAGGTAAAGTATCGTAACTTTAAAATCGAACTGATACCGGAGAGTGGTCCAAAGAGACAGAAGCTTAGTGTAAGTTGAGCTTTTGATCGTTTTGCACCAAAATTGGGATATAATTGGCAATGAAAGTCTCAAATTTGGTGCAAACCAATCAAAAACTCGACTTGCACAGAACTGCCTCTTTAAATCACTCTTCCGTAAAGTTCCGATTTTGAAGTTACGATATTTACGTAGGAGGAGAGGTCGAAATATCCAAATGTGAAAAAAAAACCTTAGAATTTTGGTACTGTAGGCTAAAGGGAAGAGTTTTGAGTCGAGTCATTTATCAGTCTGAATTCAAGTGTTATTTAAAGCTTTAGGACCATATTCTTAGAAAGCATGATCTAAGAATTTAGTATTCGGAGTGCGCTTTTGTTCCACCAACTATCTGATAGCAAATGACGTTGCTAATCTACGAGTTGTTTGTCGTGAATCGATGTTTTCAGGAATGCACAGATCGGAAAAGTTAGTCGAAGCTTTTCTGTTAATTGCTTTACATACCATCAGGCAAAACTTGAATTGGATATACTTACGACATTTGAACCAGTGACGATTTCGTAGATGCTTTGATAAATGGAAAAATACAGGTACACCAGTAATGATTTCTGTAGCGACGTTTTTTTTTAATTTAAAATTTATCAAGTTACCAGAAAAATATATTTAATTGCACTTTCTTGACTTAACTACATACTTAATAGTATTTCTTAGTTTCAAAATTTTTTTTACTATTTTTTATTTTTTCCATTAGTTACCATACTTATTTTTATCTTGCATATTTCATTACTTATTATATCACAACACTTTAATATTCTTATCTTACGTATACGTGATTGTATTATTTATAATATATCTATCTTGCATATTATTCATATCTAGGTACATTATTATTTGCCTCACTCATCTTGATATTAAAGAGTTTTTTAAATGAGTTTATTCGTTCTCCGTTTTCAGACTATCGGGAAGGAGATTATATACGTGTACTCCTTCATGGCCTATGCTTCTCTTACCATTTTCAGTCTTTACTGTATTCGTGTATAATTTATTATGTTTTGTGTAGTGTTAGTATACTTGTGATGTGTTTCTAAATATTGTGTTCGTGTCTATAAGTCCATTTAGTTTTGTAGATCAATAAGCATATAATATATTCCAGCGGCGTGAAGGGCATAAAGGTTAATAAGCTGTGCCTACCCCAAGAAAATCAAGAAAAAGAAAAAATTGTAAAACGACAAATTTCTAATGAAGTTGTATTTTACCATGAATTTGGTAAGGAACTTGCACGCTCATTTATTCAGTTGACCATAACAATCGGCGGAAGATGATAATGAATTGGCCATTTTCAAAAATGTAATGTACAATAATTCATATCAAAAATTCCACAGCCTACCTTTGGTTATAGAGCAATGCACGCCACTGTTATATTCGTACATTTTTCTGATTTTAAGCAAGTTAATTTCATGGTACCCATGGATTTTTCGCGGGGATATCTAAGATATAATTAAAAAGTTTTTTATAAATGATTTTTTCTTTTAGTTTTTGTATGTGCTGCAGGACAAGTTTTAATCAATATGGAAGCCCAGGTATTTTTCACAACCCAAAATGTATTGTATCTTCTTTTTATAAACGTTTATAAGTCGGCATTTTTCTGTTTGGTGAGCTTAATATCATCTAACCAGTTTTTAAACATTATTTTATAATATATTTTGAATGAGCCAGTTAAGATTTTTGTCAAAAATAAACATCACTATCCGGGACTATGAAATGAAACTAAAAATAATGTTTTTGCGAAAGTAATTACAGTGTCATTTGCGTATGTGAATATTTCGCCAATTAGGTTTAATTGACAGATATCATTAACACATATTTGGAATATAAGTGGCCCCAGTATGGATCCTTGAGGAACTCTAGTTCAATTTAGTTTATACTATTGAGTTGATTGTTTTATCTCCTATACTTACATATTGTTTTCTGTTATTTAGGTACGATTTGATAAGTTTAAGAGTACGACCAGTTACCTCAACTTTTCTATTTTTTTAATCAGTATTTAACAGTGGCGTGCATTTCCCTGTGATTGTAATTTTTCAAGAGCTGGTAGGAATTATGCATTAAATATTTGAAAGTGATCATTTTACTATCATTTACCATTGATTGTTGTGACCAACTGAATAAATAACCGTACAAATTTCGTACCAAATTCTTAAAAAAAAAACACTTTTATTCGAAATTCAGGGTTCGTTGTTCTTACAGCTTTTCAGCCTCTGTGGACTGCACGCCACTATTTCATGACCCATGGTCTGAATACTTATTCAAGTTTTTTTAAATTTGATTCTCGTTAAAATTTTCCTTAATATAAAATTCCTTTACAATAAATCAGCCGTGGAACAACATGCGAGTTAACTAGTAATACAAACAAATCCATTGTAATGTATTTTCGCACTGATTTGAGAGATCTTAACAATTTGAGTAACTCTTTCTTCCTCGTCCCTTTCACTAAAGTTTTAAGTACATAATCGACGTCTAGATTAAAATAAAGAATTTAATGAAAAAATAAATTTTTGTTATTTTCTTTGATTTATGGGATCCATAATTAAATCGGTAAAAAAATTAAAAATGCAAAGGCATTAGCACCAGCTATTTATAGTTGGCATCTGACATACTATATTGTACTTTTTATTGCTATCCGCCATAATTATTTTTTATACTGTAGTGAACAAATCGACATGAGATGATTTTTCACGTGAATACTATCAGAATAATGTCATCGATCCATTTGGGGCATTTCAGGAAACCACCTATTCAGGTGCATGTTAGGTTTGAAAGCCTGCATGGTCTACCACCCCCTAGAAGTTCATCACATCTGATAGTGATGTTCCACATGATGTTTACTTGCCCCTCGAGTATTGGCTAATTGTTTAATGGTTTCTCCCGGCGGAAGTCGGGTTATGTGAAAAACTTATATCGAGCATGATATTATGAGGTTGATTAATAATTCAATGATTTCAGAAAGTTTTGTCGAAGGGATCGGAGGCTCCCAGTACACCGAAAAACAAGTTAATTATTCACCCATATTAACTATGGATTAATTTTTTTCGTAAACATTTCGTAAGTTCTAAACTTTAGGGTCAAACCAAGAGGATCGAGTAAATCCTATCATAAAACCTATACCTAGTTAAACTACCGTTCACTATAGAACATTTTTCAAAATATGCTACTTTGTCCATTAACTAGAATAGCTGTTAAGGAGTAATGAAATTCATAGCTCCAACTTTTTCTGTACGGAATTTATAAGTTAACGCTACCATTTTCAGCTCTAAATGTCATTTCAATCTTAGCTCTGGAGCTTCTAAATAATGCTCTTACTGATACTCCAAACTTAGCCTTTTTTTAAAGATTTAATTAAGAAGAGAAGTGTGGGAATCTCCATAATAGCCAAGTAGTAGGAACCCTACAATATAATTTATATTGGAAATAAATATATAAAAACAGTAATTTGACATAAAAGAATGCACCATTTCTAATAAAACTTACGATAAGATAAGCGACTTAATTAGTAGAGATCTGTTGTATAACATGTACGTTGTATGCGTATTGAACAAATCAAACTTGAATTTGACTAGAATAATCTCCCTACCTTGAGTTGAACAGCGATACAATGACCCCCGGGTCAGAAGCCACAAGCTATAGTACGTAGATAAGTTATTATAAATTCGCAAGTCTGCACATGAATATATCAGAAAGTGCATCCAAACAAGTTATTAACGGGGCTGTGTTTAGGATTAAGGTGTACCCTTAGGGGGTGGACTGGCAATTGTGTTAATATGAATGCCTGGGAAATGATTGAAAATGGCCAATTTAATGCAGCAATGTGAATGAGTTCTTAAAAATTGTGCTGAGATCATTCATATTTATGAAACTCCAATCAAATGAAAGGTCATGTTAAAAAAATAAACAAATTCATTAGATTAGAGTAAAGTGCTATTGTCCTTTGAAATACCAATTAAACTGACAAGTATTTTTTTGTTTATGACAGCGTCTTATAGCGGAACCTTTTGTTTTTGAAAATTGGAAAGCAACACTGGAGTTAATTTAATGTATTAATTGTCAGAATTGTCGCATTTGTGGGCTAGAACAGGAGTGTTTGCAGACCTTTTTTTCTATTTCGGTTCAGAAAATCTTTTCAAATTGATAATTAAATTATAGTACTCGCCTCACTAGATGTTGCCAAATTCTCCCCGTTTCATGACAAAAGCATGGTTACGGGCTCATCCAGCGGGAAATTCGCGATAGCCCCTGGAGCTAGTTCGTCTCTGGTCTTCTCCATTACCGTTGCGTGCCCAGTGTATCGTATAATTTATTCAGCCATTAAAAAGCTTCCGGCTCCACCGATTGAATTGTTCTGAGAGTAACTTACACTCAGCGAGCGATAAATTGGTGCTTCCGGTGCTGAAAAGAGGAAGCATGTAACTCATGAGAATCCGTTTGAAGGGATGCTTTCAGGCATGAACTTTGGTGTTATTAATATATTCATACTAATAAGCCCTCTTCTTCGGAGAAAAATCAAGCGTACTTGGAAAACGAGGAAAACTTAATAATCAGTAGCCAAATTTTAAAATATCTTCATCAATGCCAAGGAAAAGAAGAAACTTGGATACTTAGCTTATGGTCGTGATTTCGATCCTCAAGTAAGTAAATTAATTATTACATTTTTTTTTTACCTAAATACATCTTTAATACAAATACATGATAATATAATTTTAAAAAATCGCATGTATGTATGCACTTTAACAATGTATTAATTTTTGTTACTTAACTGGCCTTATAAGTTTATTGAGGTAACTGAAAGATTTTTAAACTTATGTAACTTCAAGACAATAAAAGTTTTATGGGGTTCCTGGTAATATTTGTAATTACGTAGTTCATATTATACATAGCTAACTGACACGCTGAATTGAAAATGCAAATAAGGATAATAAAAACCGTATGGTAAAGCAAAGAAATATTTTATTTTTCTTCAATTTTGGATTAACGTATTGTAGCTTAAAAACTTCACTGTAATATATTTTTATAATCATTGAAGGCAATATTAATAATCTCAAATGAAATATGAAACGGAAAAGATAAAGGAAATAAAAAAAAAGGTAACGGCCGCATCTGGGACTCAAACACAGGACCTATTAGTTTATCCGGGACATGCGCTCTAACCAATTGAGCTAATTTAACCTCATTGCTCTCCGTCATTTTTATCGATGTCAAAATTTAAGAACTGTTATTATAAGCTTCCATTAATTCCTATATATTTTTATGTGGGAATTAATTGAGTATATCTGGCTTAAAATGATACTATGTTTGTAGTAATATTGTGAATGTGTTATTTTTGTATAGCCATATGTATACTGTATAATATTTTCTAATTTTTTTATGAATATGCACCTAAGGAGTACTGTAGGAGTAGTATTAAGAATAAGCAGGAATGTATGTAATATGTTAAGAATGTATAAATAGAATGTAAAAGTAGCACTGTAGGATACCACTGAATGGAGTTATTTAATCATTTTAAAGTTTATTTATAGTAAAGCGCACTTGGAGTGAAACAACACAAAACTGCGCTATATAAATGCTTTGTTATTATTATTAGCTCAATTGGTTAGAGCGCAGGTCCCGGATGTACCGAGAGGTCCTGGGTTCAAGTCCCGGATGCGACAGTTACCTTTCTTATTTTCTTCATCTTTTCCGTTTCATATTTCATTTATATTTTTCTTGTTTGCCAGTCATCACACCCTGATCAAAACTAAAACGGGCCTAAAATCGGCGACTAATGGGGACCGTTCAAATCTGACAAATTCAAAATGGCGTTGATCACCGATTTGATGGTCATCAAATGTGATGGAGTTTGAATTACTCCTTCCTAAGTTTATTGTTAATGAAATTCAGATAAATATAAAATAAACATAACCCAACGATCCATTCTTATTTCGAAATTTTGTTTTTGGTCATGGTTACAGATTTTCTTCATTTTATTTAAAGCACTAACTTCAAGGGATCTCAACGCGAACTTCTCGAGATGGATCCCATTTGTCTTTAACCCGAGTTCCATAGTATTTTTGGTTAATTTAACATAAAACCATTTGCAAAGCTACAGAATAATCGTATTTGGTTACATATGCCGCAATTCAACGAAGTCAATTCAGCTTATGCAGCCTTAGCTGGCGGCTATTCTCTGGAGATAATGCTCACGTGCATGTAGTACAAAGCCGGTGGTTGTAAGGTGCATAATCTCATGTCAAAATTGCATGCCGTAATGGAATGTTCCGTTTCAGCAATTGCTAGGGTTTCAGGCGTAAATTAACCTACGAAGGAATCATGGCATTTTTGCTGTTAATTTTGTCTAAATTATTATCAGTTGATCTGAAGAATAGGGGCATGTAGTGTGATTTACTTCAATATTCGTGCTTTTTTTATGCGTGAAAAACCACAAAAAACTTATGTTTTTAAGACAGTGTTTCAAAACTAAACAATGTTCGATTCTTTAATGTAATTTTTTATTCAACGCTCCCTTAAAATGTTTTTGTATTTTATTGATGAATAGTTCGAACAAGTACAGTTTAACAGATTCGGTAGTAGAGCTCCTATAAGGTATATTCTTCTCCAAAGATCAATGATTGATCCCCTAGAGTAGTTAATATAAAAAAAATATACCGAATATTGTGGGTATTTATTTCCTTTCCGGTGTAGTTTTATCTGCAGAATATCTCTAAATCCTTTTAAATTCTATGTGAAATGGGAGTGTTTTGTTGTGTATTTTATTAATGGGATCACGGTAAATCCCCACCAAATCTAATTTCCCAATACAACACCGAATCTGAACAAAATAAATACTTTTGCAGGCTTATTGAATTGCTGTACCAGACTATTTAGTTCAATTGTATTTATAAGGGAAAACACTGTTAACAAAGCTTCGATATTAATATTCCACCCCTCAAAATGATCTAGGAAGCAACTCAAGGCTGACCCAATTGTTGATTTCCGTCCCAATGGGTTTATCAGAACGGATTGATGATTTGGTGCTTTGCGTATCCCTGATGAACGAATGCTAATTTCACAATCAAATTACGTTTACATACTAATAAATATGAACATACTCATTGGTAGATTTTCTTGTAGTAGAAAAAAATCAACTCTGACCAAAACATACGATTGATGAACTTTTACCGTCAGTATTGAGCCCATTTTCCAATGTTTTCCAATATTTTCCAATATTTTAAAATATTTTCAAATAATTTTGTATTTGATAAGAGCACTATTTATATCTGACCCCTTTCTTCATATTCTTTTGCATAGAAAATATTCTGAAGACATACCGATTTACTAAAGTAGTTTGGGGAAAAAAAGATTTTATTTTTAATTAGTTAGTTAAATATTTCTAGTAGTTATTACCTTCTAAATCATTTTATTGATTTATTTTAATTTTGACTTAATGAAGAGTATGAATACATATTTTTACTATTGCATGAATGATTCAAAGCTCTACAGCTCATGTCGGAAATATCTTTGCGAGTTTAAGAATTGTGCAAATTTCAAGGAGCCAAATCTCGCCGTCTGAGAGTTCTTGCCGCTTCTGATGACAGGTCGGCATTTACCGTTGAAATATTAGGAAATCACAGGTTACATGGTTTACTCTAAATTAAGAAACGCATAATATTGGAAATATATGGTCCATTGTTCTGATATTTGAGGTATTTATTACTGGGATTTACCACAGACGTATTATTTATGACTGATTTCTAGATATTATACAGTAATCATTATACACACTTAAATAACATATTGATAATAGTATAACAACGGTGCTTTGCATGCTGTTTTATATTGTGGAGTGTATTGAAGTGGAATGAAGTAGTAAGGAGTGGAATGAAGTAGTAAGAAGCGGAATGAAGTAGTAAGGAGTGGAATGAAGTATTAAGGAGTGGAATGAACATTTAACAATTAAATATTGAAAACTATTTTGATTAAACCATTATATGTTTCTAAACACACACATATATATATTGGTATTTTGGTTGATCATTGATATTGATTGATTTTCTATTTTCTAATATAAATATAATAATTGTAATTTTACAATATTTATTTATTTTTTATATATAATTACTTTACATTAATACCCAATTATTTACCTTTCTATTAATTTTTCGATGTTTATAATTTGTCTATGCATATATGTCATTATTTTTTTCAGTAAACACTGAACCCCGACGAGGGATCCAATTATTTCTAAACATGTAAATACCTATTTATTAAATGGTGGTTTGGACAAAATAATTTTCATTATTCAATTAAAAATAATGCCACAAAGTGAATTTGCGTTTATTGAAGAAAAATGATAAGTTTCGTGAACACCTCTCTAGGAGACTCTGTGATGAGGTGTTTGCTTGATTGTGATTAAAGGGGATACAGGTATTGATATGTATTATCCAATTATATTTGCTAGATGCATTGAATTAACGTTCTCTTATTAGACAACATGAAAATAAGCAAAGAAAACTAACTAAACCAGTATATTTTTCAGTCCCGATGAAGATGCAGCAGAATCGAAACTAGTTGACATATATACAAAATAAAAGTAGATTCATACAAAGTGTATTTCTTTTCATTCATCATGTCAATCCAAAAAGTGTTTGCTTATTATGAAAATCAAAGAAAACTTACTTGCGGTATACCGCATTATAATTGTAATCCGTTTATTTACTTAAGAAACAAAAATATTTTGTTAATGTGATCGACTTGCTGTTCTTACGGCCGTTCTTCCTATCTCTACTGAGCAACTGTTGAATCAATTTTAGTGGATTAATTTCCCCTCAACATAGGACTAGTTATAAAAAGTGTCAATAGGGTGAATAAATGGCAGTGATATATCAAACTTCATTATTGGTTCTCGGTTTATTTATCGCGATTCAAATAGTCATATTTGACTTATCATAAGCTACGTTTTGTTTTATTTTTCATGAAAGTGAAACGGCAAATGTTATGTTGACATCTATGGAAGTGGGCCGGCACTATTTTATTTTCTACGAAAGTGGGCGGGCACCTCCATAGACAATTAAGTATAAACAATGCTTGGAAACAGGCAAACAGAGCGAATGGTCAACAAAACACTTGTCTGATCGGTGCATAAGATTGATCTTTCGAAAAGTTGGGAAGAACGGTCGTTAGTATCTTAAAATATGTAGGTAGCTTAAATATTATGGACAAAATAATAATGTATGATCATACGGTTTTGCTAATGTCGCCGCTTTTAATTACTTTCACGATTGTTGTGGGTGAATTTTTATTTGACATGTTCTGATTTAATAAGCGTATAAAATCGTACTTTTTATGTAATTTATTCTGAACGCAACGCGCTGTGATTAATTAACGGCTAACTGAATTAACCTACTTCATAATCCGCGTTTAGGCTTTTTAGAACCTTTAAAACTCCGCTGTCGCCTTAATAAGCAATTTACCTTGTCCGTCGCTTTTCCACTGTCTTTGATATTCCGGCCCCGCACTGCAATGGTTGAATAGCCCCGGCTAATTAACTTATTTTAAGGGTAGGCAATTTATCCGCTTTATATGGACGCCATGGCCCTCACTCACCCCTAGAAAAACTATCATTTCTATGAGTATTTTAAGCTAGCTTCCTGATTTTAATTTTAGGTAACGAGGTTGATATAAATCGATATTTGAGGATCTTTGGATAAAGTCAAAGAACCAGAGCTAAACGATTTAATTAGGTTAAGGTTTATTTCAGAAATAAAAGATTGGTGCGAAATCATCTTCATAGACATTAAATATTGTATATTTGAACCACATTCCAAAGCGCAGAATTCTTCCAGTATCATCCATACAAAGGCAGCAAATAAAAAAAAAATTGTATCGAAACATTTTATGAAATGGCTTTTGATCTTAATAGCTAGGCTTTTTTTACAACTTAGTGGTATATATTTTTGCCCTATCACAGTTAAACTTAAATTTCCCAAAAATGGGATTGCCATAGTTCCACTGGCTTAGTCCAGTTGGGATTCTTGTGTTGGATAAATAAAAAAAAAGCCGAAATGTTAAATACAAACACAGTACTTGTTATTAAATGCTTGTTGAAGGCACTTATCACAAATGACTACAAAAAAAATGTATGGGTACTGTTGAAAAATTTCAATTAATCAATTGTTTTTTTGGGTGCACTAACTTTACACGGAATATGGCAGTGGATTAAACACTTTTATTTCCAGGTAGTTATTTAATTAATTATCTATTTTTTCTTCGAAAGATGCATAATGATTTTGTGGCATAAATTAATATAATAAATAAGAGTAACTTTATTAATTGATAAACTAAAGTTCTTAAAAACTTAAGACAAGATTTTTGTGCATAGCGCAAAGGGTAACAATTATTTTTATAAACAATAATTATTAGCCTGAAACACTCATCCAAATTGAAAAAAAATGAGTGTTTCAGGCTAATAATTATTAATAATAAGTATTCATTTATTCCTGAAGATGATAGCATTGCTATCGAAACATGTAGAAATATTTATATATTTTAAGTAAAGTGGTATATACGAAGTGTATTTTCAATTTATATAACTAATAATTATTGTTTATAAAAATAATTGTTACCCTTTGCGCTATGCACAAAAATCTTGTATTAAGTTTTTAAGAACTTTAGTTTGTCAATTAATAAATATTAGACAAGTCAAAGCAATTTTCACCAATAAAATGTAGACATAATTTGTCTCGAGGCCATCTATTTGAGGGATTTAGCCGTTACAAGCCTTTCTCATACTAATAAAGTTGGTTGTTTACAGGTGAAAATATAATAAAAACAGTAATTATTGAATGAAACACTAGTATATATTGATTAACTTGGCGGGTTTGCGATAAGCCGACGTAGCTCAACGGTAGAGCATCTGACCGGACATCAGAAGGGTGCAGGTTCGAGTCCTGTCGGCGACATTTATCTTTGCTCGGAAAGGTTTTTTTCAATTTGGATGAGTGTTTCAGGCTAATAATTATTGTTTATAAAAATAAGAGTAACTTTGTTTAAATCACTGTTTTTAATATATAAATAAATATCTACATATTTCAGATGCAAAGCTTCCCTCATCGAGATACATAATATAGTAAAAATAATTACAAGTATAGGCAGATAATAAGAAAATTGACAAATTACGAACATTATGAATTGTTTTTGTGTTTATTTCGTAGAATTCTTTTTAATTTTTACACAATTACATTATAAAATAATAATAGTTACTTATTTTTACATTAATAATTATATTTAGAATATTAATAATGTAAATTTTAATAGGGAAAACTATTAATATAATATAAAAAATAAATCAATAACTTTGTTTACATCCTTATACTTTTGGGCAAAAGTATAAAATAAAAGTGATGTAAATAAAGTTATTGTTTTATTTTTTAAATTATAATGTCATAACCAGGTTACCACTTCATATGAAAAAATATTATTATAATAGTTACGTAATTATTTATTTTCACATTAATAACTATTTTTAATTATTTACTTACCTACTTTCATCACTTATTGTTTATTTTTTGTTGATATTTGTATTTTGTCTATTTGATTATTATCTATCTATAGTTGTCATTATTTTTAGTATTTTGTTTATCCTGATGGGGGAAGCTTTGCTTCTGAAACATGTGTATATTTATTTATTAAAAACAGTGGTTTAAACAAAGTTATTATTATTTATCATATTAATTATCTATTTATTAATTCAAATTACTTAGAAAATTTTGGAAGACTGAAAATCATATAAAAATGTTCCAGTGACAAAATGCTATCGTCACAAGCCTCAAATAAATCAATAATTTAAAAATAATTTTTAAAAGCCGATTTCGGGTAGCTTCCCAAGTTCCCATAAAAACCCATTAAATCTTAACGAAAAATGAATTAATCCATTGATAATAATGTCTCAGTATAAAAAAACATATTGGCAAACCCTGTAAGCGTATTGGAATATTCCACCCAAATTGGAGTCTGTTCAGGTTTACATTGTTGAAAAAAAATTTAACCTGTGAACGGTATCGAATGCTAGGTGCAATTTTGTCAATGCTCCAGGTAAAGATATACTGATTGTCTGTTGAGATTTTTCCTTGGCACGTCTTGCCAGTTATTTGGCAAACCCCCAAGAAGCTAAATCGCTTTAAAAACTGCTTAAAATTCTTTTTGTAGCATTATTCAGATATGAAAAATAATGGCAAGATTTCGTAAACAGGTGAAATTGTCACACGAGTACCTAAAAAAAACTTATATTAAATTAAGGCTCATTTTGAAAATGGACTAAAATGAGGTTTCCAATTCGTCTGCTAATTATGAGAATTACAGTTTTGCTAAATGAAACAAATCAACATCACCGGGATGGCGAACTTCAGTCCTCCACTTTTCTAAATGAAAAATTAACAGTTGTTCTCTGATGTGCAAAAGCTTTTGTTCGGGACAATTTTTCACTGAAGCGACATTTTGTAGACAGAAGTCTTATTTTAGGCCTATGAATTGCCGGCACTTTTTTCGTTTTGTGTCTGGCACCAAGGTACCCTTGTGTAATGTTGCGACCTCTGAAATGGAGCCCAGGAAAGAATAATTTTATGTACATTAGAATTCGGGAAGAAAGACAAAATGTCTCGCTACAGGTTACTACTTACTTTAGTATTTAAATCAGTTCTTTTCAGTTTTTAACCGCGTCGGCCCGAAGTTTTAAGGAATAAAATCTAGAAAACGGAAAACTTTTAGTTTCAATTAAAACTCTTATTTAATTTAGCGGAATACAGAGTTCTTGATGAAATGACGCCATACCGACTGTTGATCTATAGATGTATTAAACTTATAAAAAATAAATAGTTCATATTGATAAAATACATATAATTTGTATATTTATTTAACGGCAATAGGGTTTTTATATAGATTAAATAAAATACACTTTTTAATTTTATTCCACTTTTAAAATTATTATTTAATCAGACATCTTACTGTTTGAACATAGGAATGAATAAAAAAATAGAGTGATAAGGGAGGTATATAAAATATATGTCAATTAAATATATTACCCGCACACCACAGGCACTACACGACTTCTCATTTATATTTAAGAAAAAAATAACTTACATAATAATACGTATGTTGAATTGATCACCTCGGTAGGAATAAATCTTTCAAATGGTACTAAAAATTATCCAAATTAATTATTGGGTGATTTACTGGAAATAACCTAAGTAATAAATGCAATTTAGGAAGATGCACATTAATAAACTTGATGTGTTTATGAACACATTCGAGTAAATACATTTTTAGTTTTATAATTAAGAAGTAAGCTAACTTGGAACACAAAAAGGCACCATCTTCTTTGAGTATAGATATGCTTAATTGGAATAAGTTTTTTCTTAATCATTGGGAGTATATTACGTTTCGTTTTGTTTCTGATACAACATAACATTTGTATTTATCTTCAAGTGAGTTATATAATATTTAATACAATACTTTAAATATATATATATATATGAATACCGCACAAGAGTCCCAACTGCTCCCAACCGTCTGGAGCCAGTGAGACCATGGCATCTCCAATCGGGGAATGTTGTGAGGCTGAAGGTATTGGGGAGGGGAAGGAGAAGGGGAAGAGGAATGTGGAGAAATACCTGGCTATTCAGATCTAGTAACCAAACACGGCTAAAAGCCATTTCAAGCAACGTTTCAATTCTGAATGGCGGTCTTTCACCAGGGCGATACTGAGAGTACCTTTCACTTTGGAACGAGCCCAAATATATATATAAATGAATTAATTGTGAAACAGCACAAATTAATTAAATAAAATTTACTTGCGTACGTCGGGATTTGAACCCGCGACCTTCTTATTGGATTCGTAGTCGAGAGCCTTACCCCTCGACCGTCAAGCCGTCATGGTTATATGTTACATTTTCATATGCGTGCATTTATGATTTAAAACGTTTATAACTGATATAAGATTGCATTTGATTGAACCTATGTGTGTATACAAACATACAGTTGATACGATTGTGTGATGTAAATATTCTAGTGGGGAACACATAAAAAAATATTTTTTCGTATCTAATTCAAATCATAATAAAAAAATAGTAGCATGGCAGCTACCGTGCATAGTAACTAATATTACATCCACCCTACCTGCTCGTAATTTCACATGCATACATATCAGAAAAATTGATTTTAATCGTAAATATTTTCATGAATTTGAAATGATTGTATTCTAACACAGTTCTCGTAAAGAATTTGAGGAGATCACGTTATGACATTTGGTAGACAAACAACAATTAACCGACCTTTTCTTATAATTTTGTATAAAATTCTTATTAACAGCATTAGGCATAAGTCGCTGCGAATGATTTTTTAGTAATTTTTTCAAGTATTTACATGTATTAATCACATACAAATAACTTTGTTTAAAACACTGTATTTAATATGTAAATATCGATATGTTTCAGAAGCAAAGCTCCCCTTATCATGATAAGCAATTTACGTCCTCAATATAATGGCAAGTGTAGACAAATAATAATAAAATAGAACAAATTAAAAACACAAACAAAAATTAAAAATAAGTGATGAAAGTATATTGTTTATCCTGATGAGGGGAGCTTTGCTTTTGAAAGGTGTATATGTGCACATATTAAATACAGTGTTTTAAACAAATTAATACTTATTAATTTAATAAAAACTACACCACAAAGGTATTCGTCATTTGAAGAAAACATACAAAATATTTTTAAATCTTGCTTCCTGAAAATGCGGCCATTTTTTAAATCTCATATTTCGCAGGAGGAAAGAATTAGTCAACGATGCACCTCTGCAGCTTGGTAAGGTACCTTAACGAGGAATAATAAAAGGGGAATAGTGGCATAGCCGGGACCAGGTGGTCGGCGTAATTATCATCCGTTGTATGTTTCCGTCTTAGTAATTTACGTTAATTTGTTGCGGAGGAATTTCTGGGGAGACCGAAAAGTTTCGGTCCAGGAAAAGTGCCGCGCGACGTAATGCCGGCAATTAAACCGTTCTATTTACCCTTTCAAATTCTGAACTCCGGGGAAATTTTTGATCAATAACAGTTAGTTTCTAGAAATATGTTTAATAGTGGTGATGATATTTCCTTGTTTAATTAAACTATTTCATTTACAATTCCCATTGTTCTAAAAAAATATTTCAAGTGAAGCTTTAATAGTTGAAGTTGAAGAAATTTTTATGTTTACGTTTTCATAACATTCTTCATATTTACCCTTTGAAATTTTAAACTCCGTGAATTTGTTTTAATCTATCCCAATTCTGGTTTCCTCATAGGTAGGTATATGTATTTTTAATCATCGATAATGTTTTCTTGTGTTGATTTATTTTATCAAACAAGAAATAAAGGCTTTCTAATTTCGAAAGCGGTGACATTTTTGATGGATAAAACTGCTTTCTAGCGACATAAATCAATATCAATATAAAATCAATATGATTTCGGATGTAAAAAATCTAAATTTAAAATTCATTAATAAGTCATTTTTATTTTCGGTAACTACGTAAAATTAATTCCGCAGTTCTTACAATAGCAGGTGGTGTTAATAGTCAGCATCGTTGCTTTCCAAGTAGTTGATCGGGGCTCGATTCTCAGCCATGGCAATATAATAAAAGAAAAGAAAAAAAATTAAAAGCGTTTTTTTTTTGCAAACTGTCCTGCAATTATAATATCCAGTGATTTCTCACGGTTCTGCGCTAGTATCAAAATAATTGCATGTGAAGAATTTTTTTCTATATTTTCATGTGAAGCGGCAGCTTTGTGATGTAAAATTATAATTAAAAAAATAAATAAAACAATAACTGTGTTTACATCAGTTTTATTTGTTATATACTTTCGCCGACCGGGTTTCGCTACTACCGTAGCTTCTTCGGGGCAGTATACCACTAAACTATGAACTAAGACACACATGTGTTATAGATTGATAAAAACAGGCGAGTGGAGGGCCAAGGGGGGTGATCAACAGGTACTTGACCGGGAAGGGGGTGTACTTTGTTTATGGGAATAATTTAAGAATTTTTTCTAATTTATTCAGAATTTAAACCGCTCGATGCTCTTTAATTCCGAAACCCGAGAACCTTTTTATTAATGACGAATGATTTCTGTAAATATATTTTTTAAAATTACCTGACGATATTGTTCTTCTTCTATTGTACTCATTCATCTACGAGTATATCTTAATCCCGTTTAAAAAATGAAAATAATTCAACGAAAGCATTTTAAATTTTTGTTTTTCAGAAAGGTTATGGTTATATTTTTATCCGATGTATTGAAACAAAATTGAAAGAAATCCCTCAAATACACTATCTCCGTCGTTATAAAAGCAGCAACAGAATACAGGTAACATAAAACCTTATCAACGAAGCACTACTAAATCCATAAAACCGCTCCACTTTAAAGCTTGATCATCAAAGTTTGTAAAAATGTTTTATATCTGAAAGAGTAATCCACATAAGAGCTTACAGATTTTTATGTCCGTCAGATACGGCTGAGCTTAAAAGCTACGTGCGTAGAGGTTTCGGTAGCAGACCCTCGAATTAAGGTTGAATTTCTTGTTGTTTTAAAAATTTTGTGCGAAGAAGATTTTTTATCTATTCAAAATCTTGTCAGAAAAAATAAGGATGGAATAAACATGACTTATTGACATATTATTTTGAAGAAGCAATATATTAATAATTTTTAAAAAGCTATAAAGTAATAATTATGCGATGTATGTAATTAAGATTCGCTAAATTATAATCAATATAAGTTTAAAATACATGCTTTTTTTTAATATAGCTACTATAATAATAATACTCACTTACGCCGCCTTCATTTTAACTGACATCTATGTCAAAGGAAACGATACATTATATTTGGTTAATTGTTTTCCTGGAAAGACTACTAAATGAGAAAAACAATTATAGCTGTTATTTTCTAATAAGTAGTAATATTCTTCAAAAAGTTGAGCTTTTTCCCTTGTGTTAATAACACGTGTGTTAAGAAACCTGCGAATGAATAGCATGTTTTATTAACGAGAGACTTTTCTGACACTGAGAAACTCTTCCCTCTGAAAGGGTACTTGGAAATTAATTTTCATAAAAATCTATTTTGTCGCCTTCTGCCAGATAAAAATACTTTATGTAACTTGTTCACAGATTAAATATAAAAAAATTGTCCATTACTGGAATTCCTTTTTATGAACACAACACAATAATTCTAGTATAATTGATTATCCACTATCCAGCCGTATATGCTAAGCGTAAGCAGGGCAGTGAGAAACATTTAAAAAATATTACGAATTCCTTTGGAATTGTTGTTTAAAATATTTAGTAAAAACTGTTTGATTCAAAAATCAAACCGTTACGATCTAATTACTTTAATCGTAACTTAGGGCAGATATTTTTTTTTGTAATAATCTGCTGACAAGCTACTTGGCAATGGCTTAGCGGAAACAAATTCCCATTGTATGAATAATAATATTATGTAATAAAAAATAGAATAAAATAAAACTAAAAAACAACAAGGAAAATAAGATAATTTTCAACTTCACTCGATTGAAATCATCGCTTTATGCGGCATTTGGACAAAAACAAATAATATTTGTTTTTTTTTTCGCAACAACGCCAGCATCGATGTGGGAGCTGGCTTTAAATGGTAGGGTAAAATGATACGAAACACAATAACTGCTGAGCATAAGCTATTCATGTTGAATTTTTTTTAGTGACAGAAATAAAATAAAATTTATGTAAACTTATAAAAGCGCCACAAATACAGATTCATTTTTCAAACCCGTTGAAAGAAAATACAAAATAGATTTCAACATTTTAAAGAAGTAAAAAAAAACTTTATTGTTCCGTACAATGCTGCATTCTGGACCGACGCGACGGCAAGAAAGGCAAGAAAGCGGTTCTTTTAATTTTCTTAATGTTTCTTTGTTTAAAGTTTGTCAAAGTAAAAAAGATTGTTTGATCTTTAACTATAGACATCCAGTTTCAGTCTCAAGACGTCTAGAAACTTTTTAGCTATTAAATGTGTTCTTTGATAAAAGTGTTGCTGGCGTAATAAATTTTAGAGATGTAATTTTTTTTTTAAATTTACACGCTTTGTTTCATAAAAGGCATCATGAATGAGCAATTGAGAAATAAAAAAAAAATTGAAAACCTTTTTTATTTTCATTAAACCTTGTTACTTAGAAACAAACAAATTTAATAGACGTGTTGATATATTTATTAATTTTCAAAATATTTTTAAATTAATCATTGCACCCTTATTATGGTAGTCGAATATAATAATACTAAACTAAATACGAGTATAATAATGAGAGTAATACCAACACAAAAAAAAACAAATAATTGATAAAAATAAAAATACATAATAATAATAATAACATCTTTATTGTAATTAAGTTTAACTACAACTAAAATAAATGTGTAGTATAATAATGTAAGTGTACAGAGGTTTAAAAAGTAGGCTGGTCTCCTCAGAAACAACCCAACAGGATCCAGTCTGTCTTCAATGCTGCGACGAGAATGATATAAGGTGGGCCTAAATATTGTCACATAACTCAAGGGGTCACCTTCATTGGCTTAGATGCCCTGAAAGAACAGAATTCAAGATTTGCTTAACAACCTTCAAAGCACTCCACGGAAAGGCACCAGCCTATGTGTCTGAACTATGTGCCCGACAAGACTTATGTGAAACTAAATTTTATTAAACAATCTAACGAGGTTATCAATAAAGAAAATAAAATGCTGGGATTTATAATTCGTATTACAAAACGTTTTCGCAACAAAAAGACTCAATACTCCCTTTACACAGCGTATATCCAACCTCACATAGAATATTGCAGACCGATACGGACACTTTTATACCAAGACCATATTGAAAGAATCGAAAGCATTCAACGTAAATTCTTTTCCGATTCCTTAAAATTCCATAACTTCATCACGCTTCAAACGCGATGCTTAATATTTGATCAAATTTTGTTATTTAAAATTATTAACAAGAGCCTGGACTCACCAGAGCTCATTAACTTTATAAACATTCACATACCACCAAGAGCAACCCAACAAACCGTTTTTTTTTTATTTGCCCGCATGCAGGACCAATCATAGGATAAATTCTCCAACTTCCCGTATTTGTGCGCAATATAACGCACAATTTCACGATATCGACATTCTTCACAATAACCTCTCAAAACATCGAACCGCACGACCTCATTGATGCACGACCACATTGATGCACGCGTATAAATTGTATCGAGAGCATCTCCTGTGTCGATCCTATCTTCCTCTTCCTCTCCTCCCCTCCTCCCCTCCTTTTTATTTTGTTTTTTGTAATAAAACATATTTACTTAACCACTTTTAACATAAGAAACTTTGTTGGCTTACCTTTTGTTCAACTTCCTTTATATAAATCTGTATTAAAAGCTGTTTGTTTCTTACAAATAAATAAGACCCAGGTGATAGACAGCTTTCTTTGAGGTCAGCAGATTTGAATGCCGCTAACCGATTAGTTGAACCCTCTCGGTCAAATAAACCCGTGTACTATGATCGCGCTTTTCGTGTATCCGGTTCGGTCATCTGGAATAAGCTTCCCCCAAATATTGCTAACATCCCAGAATTTAGCTGAGTTCAAACGGGTCATAAAAACCTAATTATTTAAAAAAAACCTATCCGATATAAAACATAAATTCATTTACGTAGAAACAGAATTTCAGTACATTTTTTATTTTGATCCTCCATACCCTATTTAGTTGCGGTTTTCTCCTTGTTCTTTAATTCGCTTAGTATTCAGTAAAAAACCATGTATATAATGTCATATACTATTCTCTTACTCTCTTGTTATTTGTACTTACTTGATATTTGATTATTTACATTCTTAGCGTCTAAATTGTTATATTTTAATATCTAAAATGTTCATCTAAGTGAGTCCACTTCACTACTCGTGAATATTTTAAATTGTGTTTATAATTTGCATGCATCTAATAAATATGTTATTTTCTAATTATATTAGGTAAGGTTATTTTGTGTAAATTTTCTTGCTCTTTTGATGGTTGTACTTTACATTTGATTATTTATACCCCTAGTTTATTCTAAATTGTTATATAGTATTCTAAATTGTGCATACAAGTGAATCTGCTGCTCGTGAATATTTTATGCCATAGTTTTAATTTGCATACATATATAAACTATAATAACATATATACTATGTAGTATATCTGTTATTTTACAATTATAGTAGGTTAGGTTAGTTAGTATATAGCGCACTTGAGGTGAACCTTCACAAAACTGCGCTAGAGAAATTTTCTTATTATTATTATTGTGTATAAAAAAGAAAACAGAAAATATTATAATAACAGTAGGGAACAGAAACGTATAGTTATAAGTTGAAGTTTCACATAACCCGCCCCACTAGGCTAGCCTGTGTTGACGGAATAATTTTGCATATTATTTTATAATTTTATAATACCTATGAATATACACTTACATTAAGATATGCTTCGTAAATAATTAAATCAATAACTTCGAATTTTGGAAGTGCACCGGTAAATACCCTATCATTACTTTTAATCCAATTTTTTACATTGTGTTTGAATTTTTTTTTGTGAATCAGATTTTTTGATGCTAACTAGAAAAATGTTGAAAATTCTTATCGTAAAGCACCTAAAATTCCGTTTGCCAAAAGTAGTATGAGTTACAGGAATTTGGAGTAAATCTTTGTTAGTATTTCTAGTAATATGAGTGTTTAGTCTTTTTTCGTAGTATTTACGTTTGTTTGAATAAAGATGAGTATGGATTGTTTTAGGGTAAATCTGCCGAACGTCAAATACTCTCATTATATTAAAGATTGAGTTAACGTCTGTAATTAGTGGTAGCTTAAGGATTATTTTTATAATTGTTTTATGTGCCTTTATGATTGGGTCTAGTGCACATGAAGTACTACCTCTCCATGCTATGATACCATACCCAATAATAGATTGACAGAACGCAAAATAAATCATTTTCAAGTGTCGTATTATGCTCTTCATTTCCGTTCCATTATTTGTCCAGCTGTCCAGTTATTGCCGTCTCATGGATTTGGATTCCTGGGTGTTGATAGCCAAATAATCTGATTCTCCAAGTACATTCCTCTTCGTATACATATCCTTCAAGAGCTCAACTATCTGCTGCCAGTACGAGATGCTCTTCTCTATTGCTGCAGGGCTGCAGGGGAGATGACCTATCCTCTGAGAGGGTCGATGATGAAAGTCAGCATTGACCGATGCTAGGAAAGGGGACGGTGTGAAGGATCATATCTTCTCCGGGTTCCACAGCGATGGGTTCAAGTTAATTTTTTATCAGTTAGACTGTTATTCAGTCAATCAGGTTTCATTTATTTGTTCAGATATTTACACAGTACATTTTATTACAGATGATATAGTAGGTAAATGAACATTTACACGGTAAAGGTACTTATTATCTATGTCTTAGTAATTTTGTGTGGGATGAGTATGCTTCTTAATTAATGAGTGTGCAGGTGTGAGTAAAAATAATAAAAATAAAGAAAGTGTGTGGAGAGACGATGCGGAGAAGTGTAGAGAAATTATGAAATCAAGTATTATATGCTCATGAAATGTAATTGACTACGAATAAAGGTTTATGAAAAATTCAAGCTAAAATTTTTTTAAATTTGTAATGTATAATCATAAAAATGTGTAATTAGAGTAATTTTTTTTAGGAATTCACTTTCTATGAGCCATAATGCAATGCGTTTTTAGTACAGTTGAGGTTACCCACCACTTTTCCACCCCGGAATAACTAACTTATGGTTACAACTTCAGGGTGGACGTCAAGGCTCTAATTTTTTGGTTCAACGAAGCTAAGTTTATAAATGACTCTAAACCTTCAAGTGTCCCTGTATAGCATTAGCTTGGAAGGACGTTAGTAAAATGCCACAACCCAGAATAGTTAGTACATACGTACGGTTGACAAACGTGGCTCTAGTAAGTATGGTGGCTCTGCTCTACTCGTCTGTAGTCTGAAAATATGAAAACAATACTAACGTAAAACAGTAAAAGGGAGAAACAAAAGAGATTAAGTAGGAATACTTAGGACGAGCCTCTATAGCAAAGTGGTGGGACGGGCACTACCTGTCACCTTGTCTTGGATGGTTTGTTAAAGCGTTTGCAGGTGGCGCAGATAGCGACGTCAGCTTTCTTGGGGCAATCCTCGATGTCATGGCCGGTTGCGGCGCAGTGGCGGCAAGTATTAATTGTCATGGTGCAGAACTTGCTAACGTGGTTATACAGATGACACTTAAAACACCTAGTGGCCCCTAGGTAGTCGCGCATGCGGCAGGCATTCCATCCAAGAAATCAGAGGCCGCTGTCAATCAACACCTTTCAGCTCTCAGGATACCATGTGACTATCATGTTCATGGAAGAGGAATCCCTCTTCCCGAATAGAGACACAAGACGCATCGTCCGGAGGTGGTCCTTTAGGGAGAGCGTTGACTTACACGTTATATTGTTGGTATAAATTTTCGTGAACAGCTGTTGGTCTGCTTCCGGTTCGTCCTTTGGTGCGTCATATATGACAACTTTTGGGAGATCGCCCTGAGGGTGAATCATTTTCAGACCGCTGGCTTTGATTTTAGCCGACGCCTTTTTGACGTTGTCTAGACCAGCCGTGCTAGAAGTCTGAACCGTCAATCCTCCTCCTTTTAATTTCCCCGTTCGTACACCTTGAAACCCATCCTTCTCTCATCTGAAGTCTTTCCTTCCGGCACGGTTGGGTAAAACAATACAGTTGGCTTGAGCGGAGGAGGAGTCCTCTCAAATCCATCCACTATAAGGGTACCAGAGGGAGGGGGACCTGAAGCGTCACTGGCATAAAATTTACGCTGCGGCAGTGGAGCTCGTGCAGCTACATTTGTGAGTACTTGTTTTATTAGTACATCCTATTTATCAGAGAAGCCCCTCTGAGCCAACTTGACTTCTTGCAAGGTAGCTAGCTGCCTTGGATTTGGCTACTGCCAAGTCAAGAGCAAGTTTCATTAGTTTGTGATACGTTAGGTCGTGGCTTACCTGGATAGTGCTCCTATCGTCCTTGTTTAATTTACTCTTACTTGTTTGAATTATTTCAGTAATATTCGATATTTTATCCCAGAATACACTGAGGCGGTCATCCTCCATCTCCGAGAAATTCTCCGTGTGCGACCTGTTCTTTGATCAAATATCTCGATATAGATTCCCTGTGAGCCCGGTCCGATTGGAGTCGCTTGATTAGAGCGTTTGGGTTCTCCTTGACCAAAAGTCTGTCTAGTATTTCGTCCTCAGTTAAATAATTCGTATCATCTTCCTCCGAATCCATCTTGAGTTGGGAGGACCGTCACGAGCGATGTTTGGTTACAAAACACAAAAAAAGAAGTAAAAAAATGTTCGGGGATAATTTATTTCGAATTTGTACAAATTGGGGATAAAAGGGAGAAATGGGGAAACTTACTATGGGCGAGGGAAAAACTAGAGATTGTTATTAAAATTCGGGAAAAAGTAGGATAAAAGTGTAACAAAAATACAGTTATTTGTAAACCGTCACGAGTGTGAAATATCGTCTTCTCGATTTTAGTTAGTATTCGCACTTAATTTTTTAAATTCACTTATAACAAAGTTCATGCATGAGTTCGATCTTTGTTTTCCTGGAGTGTAACATGTATGTGATAAAGGTTTACCTATGTTAATGGGAAAAAAAATTCATCTAATTTTTTTTGCATTTAATGTCACTAGGTTGCATTTCAGCCACTATTAGATTATTAATAGACCTGCTTCAGATATACATTATATCTCCTTTCATATCTCTCCTTTGAAAAGTAAAACAGTATCATTATCAAATTATATAATTTTATCATTCTGAAGATCAAAGTAACATAGTTCATTTATACTCGTATGTGTTAGAAAATGTATCGGTCCAAGGGTACTGCCCTGGGGTACACCGAATAAATTTATTTATAACAATGTAAAAAAAAAAATTAAACAATATTCGCCTTTTAACTTAAATACCACTTTTTTTAAACTTCGTTTTCTTAGATAAATTAATTTTAAAAGGTCGATTTGCCCCTCAAAATGCTTGAAATTTGGAGGGCTTGAAAGGATCGGAGCATGACGTCATTAAGTTTTTTCCTTTGTAACCGATTTCATTGGATTTTGTATGGCAAATTTGAGACGTAGTTTTTTCTCAAATTTAGCCACTTTTATTTAATAACATAATGTAATTTTCAGTATCTTGTTACTATTATTACTGCACTTTACCACAGTGTAAAAATATAACCATAGACGCACTCAAAACAATTTATCGACGTTCCTGAGTGTATCGTTCCGCATCTTTGAGGTTACGACCAAATATAATATGACGAATAAGCGTTACCGCATATAGCTCTACGTTCTATTCATAACTAAACATTAAAGGCTCGAACACACGGGAGAATTTTGTCGTTCCTACTGGAAGAGTGGCAACAATTCGAGTGATACGGTTCTCGCTGCAAGTGACTCAATTATAGCTACTAAACGTAACAGTGATTCAGTTAGTGATCAAAATTCATCAATTTCCTACGTTAAACCTTATAACCATTTTTTCTACCTGTTAGTATTTTTTCCCACTTCAACCACGACTATTAACTTATTATTTAATTTTTCTTTTGCCCAAACGTAGATAACAGTCTTGCAAACCCAATCGTCAGTTTAAGCAACGTTTGTTGTTAAACTAGGGTATTGGCTCTAAAATATTGTTTACGTATCCTAATGACTTTTCGCTGCACAGTGATGATTTGTCCTTGTATAGAATATGAAATACTCGATGGGCGAAATAAGAGTGTTTGCTTAGGACGCTGTATTAACTGACGAATAATGAAAGACCCTCAAGATTAATTAGCAAATCATCTTGGTCAACAAACTATCATTTGATTATAGAATAATAAATCGGAAACATCATGTAATTTCGTAGGGTAAAGGTCAGCGATATGAAATAACTTAGTTTTACCCCACGTACAATGTACGGTTTGTATGTTTTTCAATTCAAATTTCTTGTTTTTAGGCCAAGCTATGAAATTTGTATTTGAGGTCATATTAGCTTAATTGAATTCTGTGTTTTCATTAGAATAGACAGTAGGATAATTTAAAAGAGTGTTTTGCTTATGTAGTGGTGCACTGCATCGTGGAACTTTTGCAGGGTAAGAGAACTTCTGAAGGGCGGTCCAAACTATTTTGAACCAATTTTAACCTTCATCGATGTGCACCACTACATAAGTAAAAACGTACGTAAAATGACTGGCCTGTACCTTCTTGTCATGCTACATAACAGTGTATATATAATACGTAATATAATGGTCAATTTTTTTATAGCACCGTTTAGTGACAATATCATCTCAAGGGCGTTTTACATTATCTCGTTAAAGTTTGTAGCACCTTTGAAATACATATGTTTTCAGATTTTTCTTAAAAGTATCGATATTACTTTTTGACCTCAAAACAAATGGAAGGTCATTCCAAGAATGTGGACCCAATACATTGAAAGCTCTGTTCCCATATTTAGCAGTATTCGTGTGAGAGGGTTTGACCAGTCTGTTCGACGCGTCAGACTTGGCCGATCTGAGCGTGAGTTGCCTCTGAGCAAGATTGTCCCTCAGCAGAGATCAGTCAAGTATGATGATGCCAGTTCAATCAGTGCAATATATATCATTTGACAAATTTTAAACGAAACTCTTTCTGCGACTTAAAGACAAATAACGCATACATGTGAAAATTAGTAAATTTCCTTAAACGTTTCAAGGTATAACAGTGTGTTCAAACTTAAAGGCATTTTTTAAAATAAATTGTTTCTCAGGTTCAGCATAAATATTTACTGCTATAATAATAATAATAATAATAATAAATGTTTATACCGGTATGTGGGGAGGTTAGTGCAGTCCCACACATTCCATACAACAATATACATTCAATAGTTATAAAAGATATACAAAATATATACATACATCACATCGTAAAAATAAATAAATAAAGAAAAATAATAATTTAACTAAATAAGAGTAAGATAACTCCTTAAGGGTGCTGCGGCATTTATATTGTGAGGGGCCAATATATTTGTCCAGTATGCGTCGATGCTGGAGGCTGGACTGAGGCAGGCTTCCATGATGAGGATATTCCTGGAGCTGTTTATTCTTTCCCTCATTCCAGCCACCCTGGATCTTATAAGGGCTGCAAAACCGGAAACTCGCCCCTCCGTGAACATACTGGAAGCACTGCAGTATCTGGGGAGGCCAAACATTATGCGGAAGGCGTTGTTGTACTGTACGCGAAGTCTTTCCATACTACTCTTTTTGTAGTTTGCCCAGAGTTCGCAGGTGTACAACGTTGCGCAGAAGGCAAGGAATAGAGTCCTTTTCACAGCGGTACTACAAAGGCGAAATCTTCTACTGAGCATATTCGATTTTACGCTGAGAGCGCGTCTTTGCCTATCAATGTCTTCATCATCCATCAGAGTACTGGTGATTATGTGTCCTAGGTATTTGGTTTCTTCAGTCACCTTCAGGATCACACCGTTCAGGGTAGCTGCAGGAATACGAGTCGGGCCTTGTCTATATCTTATGACCAACAGAGCTGTTTTATTGGGGTTATAAGACATGTTTGTTTCTTCAGCAAACTCTTCGCAGATCTTCAGGAGAATGCGCAGCCCTCTTATAGACGGTGCCATTAGTACCATGTCGTCCGCATAACTGATGTTGTTCAAACACTGTCCTCCGATGTGGCAGCCTACCCTTGCATTGTTTAGCCTTTCAGTTAGTTCGTCCATGTAAAGGTTGAACAATATCGGGGACATGCATCCACCCTGTCTGACGCCGCTCTTTAGGAGGAAAGGTTCGGAAAGACCATCTTTCCACCTTACTAGGTTTTACTGCTGTCTGTGCCACAAGTCAAGGATGTGTATCACCTTCGATGATATTCCTCTATCTCTGAGTTTAGCCCATAACAACGGGTGAGAAACCCTGTCGAAGGCCTTACTCAGGTCAAGGAAACATGCGTATGAGGTGGTTTTCTTATTTCTATAGTATTCTAGTGTTCTTTTAACAGTAAATATGGCTGCATCGGTAGAGGTCTGCTTTTTGAAACCCATTTGGTTGTCATTAGTTTCCATGCTGGGTCCGACTCGGTCCAGTAGTAAACGTTCGAATAATCTTGCGACGGCAGTAGCAATTGAGATCGGTCTATAGCTGTCCTGGGTGGTTGAGTCCGACGATTTAGATTTGAGAATGGGTGTTATTATAGTTCTTGTCATATTATTTGGTAAGTATCCATTCTTCAAAATATCATTAAATAGCCTCGCCAGCAGCTGTAAAATTGGTCCTCCTGCGTGTTTAACGTGTTCAAAACTCAGTCCGTCATGGCCTGCTGACTTCCCAGTTTTCATGTATCTCATGGCGGTGTTAATCATGTCTACTGTGATTGAGATGGTGCTGTCTTCATTTGTGAAATGACTAGATGGTGATTCACTTGAGGAGATCGGGGAAGTCGGAGTAGTGGTTGAGAAATGTTCTGCGAAAATGTTTGCGATTGATTTAGCGTTCGTTTCTCCATTTATGTTGCTAGGAATTTTCCATGTATGTTGCATTGTTTATTCGACTTATTCCAAAACTGTTTGAAGTCACGATTATCTAAATCTCTAACTATTTTGTCCATCTGAATTTGTTGTGATTCTCTATGACATTTTTTCAGGGCTAGTTTGAATGCTGCACGCTTTAACTTTCTTTCTTCCGCGATGGGGCCTGCGTGAGGTCTGCCATTCTCAATCCATATACTTCGTGCACTAAATTTATCATATATTATGAAGTTATGAAAAAAATGTTAAATACTCCATAGGTATAATGAATAAAAGGAAAAATCATGCGTTTCTTACTTGTCCAAATTATATCCGAAAGTCTTCTTTTGGCATTAATTGTTATCGTGTTTGATTCGAAGAATTCCATTAAACGACGACTTACCGATATAATTTTATTTACTCCCAACCAATTTTTATGGTGTTTGGGTGGGGGTAAATAAAATCATATACCCACCCGTAAGTAAGCAGTCGGAATGTTGCCTAATCACAGTTTGATAATAGTTTAGAACGCCGAAACAGTGTCGTAACAATAAAAACTAAAATACTTGCAGCATTTATCAATAATATTATCAAATTTGATTTACTTTAAATTTAGGAAAGTTTTCCTTTGGGACTGGAATTAATATTATTGCAAATGGATATATAATTATGTAGTTAAATTTAGTCTTTCGTGCTGGAGAGTTAATTTCCGGCAGCAAATTGATGCACGCGTACTGGATGATAATAGGTACTTTGTTTGGATACAAATTTTAGTTAGTGTAGTTATAATTCTCTTTAGCCCATTAACGGAGGACTGAACGCGGCTGGCGCAAACAAAAAGTTGTCCAAAGAAGCGAAGCTAGCAGTCCACAATGGAGTGCTGATACCAACCCTGATGTATGGCAGTGAGGCATGGAACTGAGATCTCTGAGACGATGTGTGTTAAAACCATGTATGATCGTGTGAAAAATGTTGAGATTCGTAAAGAATGCAAGGCTGATGTAAGCGTAGTGAGCAAGATAAGGAAAGGGACGCTTAGATGGTTTGGGCATGTAGAGCGAATGAACGAAGAGAGGAGTGTATATAACGCGAATATGAATGGAAAAAGAAGCCGGGACGTCCAAGGAAGACATGGCACGATCGAGTGAATCAAATACTTGAGTCAAGCCATGTCAGAAGTCAGAATAACAGAAGAGAATGTATGAGAGGTTGTATGAAAGTGAATAAAGCAAGAAGTGTATGCCAAGAACGAGTTGTTTGATGGTCCGTCCTCTCAGTCTACCCTGTGATGCGACTGTAATCTTTTTATTTTTTGTCGTTTTTGCGTTTTCATGTTTCATTTAGGTTATGTTAATATTATTTTCTACAATGATTAATATATATAGTCGGAATTTTACCCACATCTCGAAACAAAATCTCGAAACATTAAAAAAAAATATTGTTCCTTCTAAAATTAAATGTACATAAAATATAATGTATTTATTTAGGTAATTATTCTGATTAATTGAGTGAAAATTTGTTTAATTTTTAACGAAATTAAAAAAAAAACACTTGATTCATTTACAAGATATCTTAAATTGGGGGTATCGTAGTCCTACTGGCTTCGGGTAATCTTGTGCGATGATGACATAAAATGATTAATGAAGCTTCGATATGAATTGCACGCATAACACAGCATCTAAAACGAATATAGCGTAGATTTAATGAATTGGCTTAAAAATTAAACTTACCCATCAAAAATAATTGCTATTCTACTGGTCACTTGTGAATTTTTCCTTTAAAAACAAAAACCATAACAATATCCATAAGTCGAAAGCTCCGTTCCGAAGCGTGCCAATGCCGAAATGCTTGCAACGTCATCGCCGTGCCAAAGAAAATCCAAACGAATCGAAATCCGTGCCAAAATTTGCCAACGCATCTCTGTCATATTTCCCAAGTCTAATGGAAGTTATGTTGCAGCTTCGTAACGAGCTGTGAAGGGCGTTAAATGAAATGATATCGAAAACTACCACTACCCCACAGTCAACAAGGTTACAAAGTTTTCAGAGCTACATACTTTCTTTGTTGCAGCTAAAAATGTATAGCAAAAAAAGAACACTGTTTTCAATGTACAGTGTTCAAATAAACACTGTTTTTCAATGTATATATAGTTATTTACAGTCGAAATTGCATAAATTTATTAAGAAAAAAAACTTTATTAAAAACCACTAATTTTTGTATTTTTACGCTAACTGTTTTTTCTTAGACCAAACTTCGTTAAGGGCTTCGTTAACCCGGCCTTGCTCGGGTACAATAATTGATTTGACAGCAAAATTAACTATCTCCAAATAAATAAACATTCATTTGAATATTTTATTTCCTTCAAAAAGTTTATTTTTTCAAAATATATCTAAATCATAAAATT
Organism: Halesus radiatus; assembly: GCA_022606495.2. Lineage (NCBI taxonomy): Eukaryota > Metazoa > Arthropoda > Insecta > Trichoptera > Limnephilidae > Halesus > Halesus radiatus. The sequence continues at coordinate 88,505 of JAHDVE020006632.1, forward strand.
CTTAAGTAGGTACCTACTCGTGTTTTCCATTTTGATAATATTCTACAAAAAACCTTCTTATTTTGAATATTCAATCTGTGGTTAACCAGAGTGTTATATCTTGTTATGATGATGGGTAAGATGGGATGGAGGAAGGTCGGGTGCAATTGAGAGGCGGAGATAAGGATAACAGCGCGACTTACCCGGTGATGGTATGTCAGGCGAGTCTCAGCGTCGTACGGACAATAGATAGCTGAGGTTTTGGTACAGCAGGAGGTTTCCTCTCTCTCAAGGTCATATGAGTCGACCGCAGTCTTATAATTGGAGGAGAGGCAATTCTATTCTACTTTTAATGAAGAGATGGAGTACTTTCAATTTAAAATTTATTGTGAAGTGAACATAGATATTACAGGTTATGTACAGTGTACGCCAAGTAGATGGCTCTTATTCTGACATAGAGTTAAACTGCTTCTCTCTTTATCTGATGAAATTCTAGACCGGGCTAATTAATTATGGCAAACACGAGTACAACACATAAAAGAGGGAAGGTTTGGGACAGCTTACATGTGAATGTTTGTACAGGGGCGTCATGGCCGGGGTTGTCTGCGGCGTACTTGGGCACAAGCGTCGGACATCTCTACACTGAGTTTAAGTAGATAATAACAAGTCACCATCTTTGGTGTTTTAAAGTAAAATGGCAACTATCTGCTGAGAGCTTCAAGCACTCATGCAATTGTTGTTTCCAATCGGACTCGAATGATGTAATAATAGAAACGGATGCGAGCTCCAACGGAGTACGCAGGTGATAGCTCTAAGGTCAGAACAAGAGTGAGGCGACGGCGATTTCGCTACGCGAGATCCAGCCGTTCCAAGCGGTCGGAAGTTGTCCGTTCCGCTAGACCTCATTGGTTGATTAACCAAGATGGATCGGTTGCCGGGTTGCGATTTCTGGAGGGTCGTTTTGTAATTGGATGCCCAGCTATTTCCTTGTGACAAGAAGCTAGAATTAACCTAGGGTCACCCTTTTGTTACGTAACAATCTATGGGTTAACCTAAATAAAACTTGGCGGATTCAATGTTTTTCATACTAATTTTAAAACGTTATAACAACAGTTTTACATAACTACTCTCTAAACCTTCCCGGCACTAATAAAAAAAACTGTGGTATTTTCAGCGAAACCGGTCCGATGATTTTTGAGAATATCGAGGAAAAACAATCAAACTTACATTGATTTATATATATATGGTAGATAATATCAAACCACAAAGTAATGAACTTATAAAAATATGTATTTAATTGCAGTTGAAAATCGATGATAAAAAAATGGTGTATTTAAATAATTGATAATTAAAAAAAATAAATAATAGTAATACAAGCAAAATATTTACATAAAAATACCATACATAATATATTACCATATCCAGAAAGTAAATGTACTGAATTTTTGTAGGTTACAATTTTTTTTATTGAAACAAAAAAGTTACATGGTTACCGTAGTACATATGTAAGTTATTTTTCGACATAGTCGCCATTCCTCTCAATGCAGGTGGTAGTTTCCCGCCAACCCCTTCGTCCACATCTCCACCTCCTCCTTTACCTCCTCGTCGGTTGAAAACCTTTTTCCACCCATGTGCAGCTTCAGGGAGGTAAAGAGATAATAATCTGAAGGTGCTAGGGCAGGGGAATGCGCGGGGTGGTTCAGGACATCCCATTTAAACGAGGCAAGCAGTTCCTTCGTGGCGTTGGCCGTGTGTGGTCTGGCATTGTCGTGCAGCAGGCTGACTCCCTTTGTCAGCATGCCTCTCCTCTTGTTTTGAATCGCCTTCCGCAACTTTTTTAGGGTCTCACAGTATCTTGCAGAGATGATGGTCTCCCCTTGAGGCAGATCCAAAACACGGACGGACAGTCCCAAAACACGGATGCCATGATTTTCTTGGTTGATATTGTGGTTTTGAACTTTTTGGCGGAGGGTGAAGAGGTGTGACACCACTGTTGAGACTGCTTTTTGGTTTCAGGCGTGTAGTGTGCAACCCAAGTTTCATCTCCAGTAACGATGGAGCGGAGAAATTCATCTCCATGGGGTTTGCAGCGCCTCAAAAACTCTTGTCCGGCTTCCACTCGATTCAACTTGTGTTGGTCTGTGAGCTGTTTTGGGACCCACCTCGCGGACAATTTCCGATATCCGAGGGTTTCTGTGATGGTTTCGTGTAGTAGAGATCTCAAGATTTGCGGAAACATTGCAGAAAGTTCATCCACAGTCAATCTGCGATCGTCACGGAGAGTTTTATCGATTTTTTCCACAATTTCGTCAGTCACAATTGAAGGTCTTCCGCTCCTCTGATCATCATGCACAGACGTACGACCGTTTTTTAAACTCGCGATACCACTTGTACACACTCGTACGATTCATAGCTTTATCACCATATGCAGCTTTTACCTCATTATGAAAATAATGATACAAAACAAGTTCAAAGATTTTATTTGCTTCAAAGTAAATTTTATATTTAAATTTTAAGACATACAAAAAATCACCAGGTATGGCTTTTTGTAATGAGATTTTAAATGAATTCATGGAATTTGAGAAAATGTTAATGTTGCGATGTTTACTTATTTCATTGTTCAATCTTGACATTTTTGGTTTAACATTATGATATCCCATATTATTCATGTGTAATATGGTACATCTGGGTCTAACGTATAGTGTAATCTTAAGCATTAAGTTACCAACTAGATTATTAACAATTTTGTAAAACATTATCAAATCAATTAATTTTCTTCTTTTTTGAAGGCTCTTAAATTTGAAATGGTTAAGTCTCTGTTGATTGAGCCTTTTAGTAGAAGGTGTACTCCCGATCGATATGACAAGATACGTAAGAGTTTCTTAAAATATTCAATTCTATTGTATTGTAATCACTTTGTGGTTATCCATTATAATTAAATGAAACACTCAAACTTTGTTTTAACCACATTTATTTTACACGCCTTCTTGGTTTAGTATACACTTGACCTGACGATGGAAAGGTTGTTCCGAAACCGGCAGGCGTTTAAAATAAATGTGGTTAACACAAAGTTTGAGTATTTCATTTAAGATTCAATTCCATTTATGTGTCATGTCGACCGGTCAGTGGCTGAGTTGGCATCGCGTTTGGGTCTCACCCAGACGTCGTGAGTTCAATTCCTTGGCTGGCTAAGTCCTCCATTACGACACAAGCAACATCTTTCGCTTACTGTGATGGTAGTAGGATATTTTCAAATATTTTCAGGTTACTCGTAACAAGGGAATATTTGTCTATAAAAAAAAAAATTTTAAATGTGGAGACCAAACAATTGATCCGTATTCCAGGACGCAACGAACCAGGGAATTGTAAAGAGTTATGATGCTAATTGGTTTGTTATAAAGCTTAATGGCTCGCGCTATGAAACCAAACATTTTGTTCGCCTTACTTACCGTTGTTTCCATATGTTACAATAATTATTACTTGATAGACGTGACTGCATCATAAGTTAAAAGCGCGCACCATCGGCGCCTATAGAAAATATTATCTACTTTGTTTCACAGTCGGTAAAATGTGATTTTTTTTAATATACTCGTATATCGCCATTGAAACTGTCATGATAATAACTATTGCAGATGTATTTCTCACTGTGATTATTTTAGCATCTTAAATGCATAATTATCATCTACCTACCTCCCTCCCCCCCGAATCGATCCCTAATGTCACTGGAAGGAGGTAGTGCCTGAGTAGATCGATCTCCAGGCTCGTCGCGCGATGACAAGGGAGTTCACCGCCGCGATATCAGAGCAGCTGGCCAATTCTGGATTAGTGAAGTTATAGTGAGGTGAATTTAAGTGCTAAGAGAGGATATTCACGAAAAAAGGTAGGCCTATTTCAATTTCCGTGGCATCCTCCTGTGTTTCTTTACAGTCCTTCTTATTTTTTATTTCATCTGGTTCTCCAGATTAACTTCGCCGTCAGTTCCAGAATTGCGATTCTTCAGAGCTATCGAAACAGTGATTGAATTGTTTTCGAAATCATTTATGTGTATTTATGAGTACGGCAGTCGTTGGTATTTTTCCAAACGAATACAAATAAAAAGTTACTAAAATTAAAGTGCTTAATTATATAAATTTATTTGAAAACAAAACGTCACCTCTTAACTTTCGGCTTATCGATTTTCGTTGTAGCCTCAAACTTTTGACGTTAACGTCTTCAAAGTTTTGTTTATCAAAACATGCCTTAAATTGGCAGTAAAATGTCCCGCGAGGGGGAACTAGACGTAGTGTTGGAATGCTGATAAAATGCTTCAGCCTGTACTTAAGTCAGAATGAATCAGCTAGGAAACTCTGCATAACAAATGACGATAGAACGACGGAGAGTTTGTTGTACGGATTAAATTGAAAAAAAGATTTTTTTTTGTTTTGGCCCTTTCTCTGAATGTTGAAATTATATCTTCAGCGCCTCAAAAGACAACTCCGAAAAAAGAATAGGATTCCTCACCATTAGCGTTGCGGGAAATGTATATAAATGCTATTATAAATGAGGACGAAAAGGGCATGAATGCTATTATTTTTAAAACAATCCTTTGACCATGTGTATCATGTATATTTTTTAAAGAAAGCGAGTTTCAACAACTTTAAGGTTAAATGTAACGGGACACGCGCTCACAGATGGTGCTAATTTAAATATTTTGGAAAGAAAAAATTTATTGGATTACTTCTATAGCACCGTTTTCGTTAGAAAGTCGCCTCAAGGGCGGTTTTAGGATGTATTGTTTTTACATATGACGAATTGTATGTTGACGGTGTACAGATGGAATATGGAAATTGAATAAAATGTAATTTTAAGTTAAAAGCTCAAATTCTTCAAAAAATTCATAAAAATACTGTATTCGTTATTGTCACAATAAAATATTGAATTTTTGAAGTTTCTTGAAGGACTTGAGCTTTAACCCTAATTTAAAAAATTATTCCATTTCATATTCCGTGTGTACACCCGTCAACAAATAATTAATTTGAATATTTAAAAGCATTATGTGCTAAAAGTGTTTTTTTCAAAAATATTTAAATTAGCGCCATTTGCGAGGGTGTAAAATATTTCGTTTACGCTTAAGTGAATTTTCTTACTGTAGGCTACTTCTGTAGGAGTGTAAGAAGAATGTATGACGGGAATGTGAATGGAAAAAGAAGTCGAAGACGCCCGAGGAAGACACGGCACGATCAAGTGAATCAAATACTTGAGTCGGGCCATGTCAGAAGTTGGAATAATAGAAGAGAACGCATGAGGCATTGTATGAATGCGTATGCCAAGATCGAGTTGTTTGGCGGTCCGTCCTCTCTGCCTACCCCTGCGGAAACGGCGTGATGGTTACTTAGTTAGTTAGTTAGGCTAGTTCTTATTAAACAGTTTATTTCGTTCCTCAGTTGATTTAGACACTCTCCTTTTGAAAATATTAATCTCATTAATAAATTAAAAAATGCTGAAACATCAATACGGCATGTCGTTTTTTTAGGAGAGCTAAATAATACCTTAAACCCCCCACAGCTTATGATGTAAATGAGGGATGAAAATAGTTCCGTTGACCGCAACATTTCAGCCAGAAAAAAAGTGTAAAAAATTTTTTGACCTCTGAGGTCACTTTTATTGAGGTTATGCATACAGATTTCCTGCTTCATAGTCTTCCTAGAATGAGAAAGAAAATTTAAAAAAAATCTTCATCTTCGTTTTCGATCCTTTTTAGTCAAAAAATCTGAGTCGGGCACAACGCAAAGAGTTTTAAGTGGATTATTTAAACTTTGTCTTGTAATGAATGAATAAAGTGGATGCTCGTATTGTAACGACCCGTTTTCCAAAGGCTTCAACTTCTTAAGCAATTATCCCTAGTACATAGGTAATTAATAATCCCGATTTTGGAAATGAGACATTTCGAAGTTTTCGAGAAAGGTCGACTTATTTTGTTGTTATTTCATGGAACGGTTCTCAATTCATTTCTTTTCGTGAAAGTTTGTAACATTTAACTTGGTTTTTGACGATAATTCTTTTAAATGGTATTGAAATTTTTGATAGGCAGTTAAATGTTATTGTGTGACTTTCCGATGTGACTGGAAATAATTTAATCATTTGTGGATTTTCTGTGTTAATGTTGCGGGTTCAAATCCCGGTGTGCGTAAGATAATGTTATATAAGTAAAAAATATATATATAGTGTATTCGTGGCACTTCCTAGAGTAGTAGATGCTCTCAATATTGCCCTGGTGAAGGACCACTATTCAGAATCGAAAAAAATACTTGATATGGCTTTTGCCGTGTTTAGTGACTAGATCTGAATAGCAGGGTACCTCCCAACTTTCCCCATCACCTTCCATTCCCCATTAATTTCAGCTTCACAACATACCTATCTCAATTGGGGTGCCATAGTCCCACTCGCTCCAGACAATGGAACTCTTGTGTACAGACATAAAACAATCGAAACATTTTCAACAATTTTGAATGAGGACTTATAACAATTGATTTTTTTGTTGTTTTTTTTTTGTATCCTGTTTCTTAATGTTTATTTAGATTGCTTCAAAAAAAAACATACATCAATTAAAAAAAAAACATTATAATTTGACCAATTTTCTATTAATAAAATACTACTTAAAGAAACACTAGATGTTCATTTACTCATGACGATTTATTTGAAAACAGTGAAGCTTTTCATTCAAATAGTTATATGTATATATAAATAAAAAAAATGTTTAATTCATGTAAAATAAACAAATCAGCATTCCCATGGGAAAATCATAACAAGTTTTCAGTATATCAGTTTAAATATTCTTTGTCAACCACACCCTGCCCTTGGGACCAAATCAAGGAATCCTTCTTTCTTTTATTCTTTACAATTCTTTATTCGAAGTAAGGCATTCGTCTTTGAAAGGAGGAAATTCAATAATAAAAAAGTGAAATAAATGAAATGATGTGAGGCGAAAGTATGGCGAAGAAAACCTATGTCTCCTTAAAGCATTCGACTGGAAAATAATAAGTAATTAGAGAGATTTTAGTGAGAATAATATCTTAATTCAAGCATAATATGTCTACAATTCACAAAAACACATTTTACGACTACGACTTAACATTTTTTCTTTTCGGTATTTACGAATGACATAAACCTATAAGGTTCTGAATTCACAGTAGTTTAACGTGCGTTACTTTAACCTTTATGTACGTATTTTGACATTATATCAAATGTTCACGGGAACGCACGTTAAAAGATATACTTACCTATAAACTATCGCCTGTTTGCCCAAAATAAAGAACAACAACAATGAAGATATATTATAGATCCCAAGAATTATTTTCCTCCCAAGAATAAAATTATTTTCCTCCTAAGAAGAACGTTTTTTGTTAAGAATTCCATATTGACATCGTCTTTAAAGTACACAAGAAATAAATCTGTTAACATTTGGAAAAAAAATTATCCATTATAGTACACCGAATACGCTAAAGGTGTACTAAAGATAACTTGTTTCTCCTGGCACTGTAGTTTTTTATGCCAAAGGTATACCTAACGAAAATAATGCATGCTATCAAGATTTCTCCCGAGGACTACAACTAGCGCCGGCTGGCGGCGGAAACTGAAAACTATGATTGTATCACATACGAAATCACTCGGGGGACATCTAGTTCTTTTTAACGTTCTGCCCGAAAGCAAATAATCATACAAGGGAGTTTTGCATCCTAATTTCCCATGCGATTTTTTATGTATTCGGTGAAGTTAGCCCTCGCATTCGTGGCAAGGGCATGGTCTAGCGAACAGGGTTTAGGAGAAAATATTATGAGAAGAACACCTGCTCTCGGTGGGGTGAAAGATGCGAGCATTCACATGCAATGGCAGGCGGCAGCGGGGAAAACGCTACGAATTCTGACAGTATAATATACTTGTACATATTTCATAACGTTCTGCGAGAGACTGAGCTCCCTTGAATGCATTTAAAATCGTGGAAATTAAAAGGCTCTCTTGCGAAATTCTGTTGCAAGCGCTGACATTTTTTGCTTTTACTGTAGCAAGTTGAAAACGGGTAGAATCAGATAGCGAAAATTCACCAAAACTTGTACTTGACGAAATTGCATTAAAGTGGGGGAGGGTTTGGAAAAATTACCACAAAAGGATGTTCTACTTTTTATATCACAAAGAGTTTACATCTCTTAATTGCTTGCTCGTTAGAATTTCTTGATTTTAAAGGGAAATATTGATAATAAAAATACGGCCCTTACACATTCGCCTGAATTTGACGAAGCGAAAACAAGTCAACAGTCTTGGGACCACACTGTGCAAATATTTTATCTTGTTTGGAGGACAAATGCTACACAGCTTTGGACAAAATGACGAATTCTGCTATTTGCTCACCTTGGGGCATACCCATCCAGCTTACCATTGTTAGGGGCGGTTTTTTTTTATCATATGCAGACTTCAAAATAAAATTTCTTTAGGGGATATAAAAACACTAAAGTATTTACGAAAGACATAGGGGATGTAATACGACAAGATTCTAGGAAAATTGTTTGTTTTAAGATGAATTCATCGCAGACAATGGAACAAACTACATAAAGATAAAACCTTTCTTCTGACGATTTTAAATTGGTCGACTAGTTTATTAATATCCTTAGCAGTATTTTTTTTTAAATTTTATCATTGCATTGTATTACGAAGGTCACGTTGCAGAGGTACAAGCAACGATCAACAATATATAATTTCGAATAGACACTATTTAATAAAAAATGTTGCGAAGTGATTAAACATTCAAAATCAACATCAATGTTTCATTGGAAATTATGATTAAGTCAATAACATCATAGAAATGACTAGAACTAACAACATAAGTTATCTAATAATACCTACCTACGTTACGGTTGGAGCGATTTAATTTCTCGTTGTATGAAATAGCATGTACGTATATCTTCACGATTTCCCTGTCATCTGATGTTTACAAGCATTAATAACTTCTATAACGTCGGTTTATCGACTTTCATTGAAGTTAGTTTCCACGCTTTGGATTCTTGGAAATATAATTTAGGGCGCATGTTATCTTGCCGGAAGACGAAGTACCTACCACCTATTTGGTTTACCATCTGTAAATTTCTAAAAGCTTCAGTTTTAGCTGTTTCCGCCGCTAATTTCAAAGCTCTTCCGCTTAAGGGTGATATACCAAATTCGATTTCTCGTGCGGGGATCGTAGTATGAATTTTAGATACGAGTACTTTGTAGTATACAGCCGTAATGGTTGTATATAATAATATCCTACCGACATCCTGGATCAGGGGTTTTGGAGGTCGTGTCTCGAAGTAGTATTTTGTAAAGTTGAATTTTGTAATAAACTGGTCAGCTTTTCTATCGCGCCGTTTAGTGATTAAAATCACACCAAGGGCGAGTACTAGAACTTATTAAAGATAAAGAAGTATGTAGATGTAGTAGAGAACTTATAACTCCAAACTTACTTACGGTAATATAATAATAGTAATATAATGCGATAAGTTTCTAGTCAATATGTCATATACGTTGCTATAATATTTTTGCTTATTTTGGGATCACAGTTCTGACAAAAATAACCATGGAAAACTTTTCTTTTCATCATTATCGTCATCATAGCATTGAAACTAGACTTCTTAATTATCAGATAGGAGAGTGTTAACTGACTTAATATTTATATTCAAAATCTTAAAATTTCTGATTGACAGTCCTGAACTGTCGGAACTCATTTGCATTGACACACCTGGCAGGAAAAATCTAAGCAATTCACTACAAATTACTGTATTTATTCACCAATTCCTAGAATTCATTGCCTTGCTAATGAACACCGCGAGCTGGTCGATATATTTGCTATCGATAAACTTACTAGTTTTAAAAATCAAGTAATTTCAATCCCGTTTGATAATAATTAATTTCATGTATTTTAATAAAATGAAGAAGAAATGTTTTGTATAAACCATTATTTAATATATACATATCAATATGTTCCCTCATCAGGATACAAAGTATCCTTAAAAATCAGTATACAAAGTATATTACAAATGGGACAATTTTACATTTATTCATGTGTTTTATTTTACGTAACATGATATAACTTGAGTATTTTTATTGGTTTGTTTCTTTACTGATTTGTATATATACTTAAGAGGAATAGCTGCGCGACCTTTTTAACACCAAACTTAATTTTAGGTTTGAGGCCAAAATACTCACCTAAACTTAATGATCTTTTTTTTCATCAAAAAGTATAGTAAACATCTAGTACAGATTAGAAGTAATTTATATTTTTGTCTTAGATTATGAAGTATATGCCATTAAAGGAATTGATTTTTCGCGATTTTAGAGGTAACTTTAACAATTATTTGTGAGCTAACGGTGATATAAAAAAAAGTTTTTTTTTCAAAGATATTTCACAGAATTTCACGTATTTTGGGCTAACGGTTCTTGTCACTAAAATAGATATTCTTTTACTCATGTTTATTATCATTCAATCAATTTTTTTCTTCTTCTTATTTCATTCCATCTTCCAATCAATCACTAACATAACCTTTCTTCTGAGCGAACTGAAAAATGCCACCCCGTTTGCTTTTATTTGTCAATCATAAAAAAATAATATTTCTTTACGTTACCCACCTCAATGGTTTATGATTAATTGGTATTTATTTGTAAATATCGAGTGCACAATTGAAAAAATAATTTTTTGAAGCGGGAATATCGTTTTCCTTCTAACCGAAATAATGCCTGTGAACAATCACGTAAGTAGCTGTTATTGAATCGTCTTACTTCCGAATCCTTGCAGAGGAGGAGGTTGTAAGGTTTCTTTTAGTCTGATTTATGAATCTAAGGCTTGGCATGAGCTATATGGTGTAGAATTTTGGGGAGTTTTATCATTCACATCACATTACCCTAAACATTGAATCCAGCGCCCCTGAGGTGATATGGAATGAAAATGGCTCCGTATGAATTAGCTAGTATTAAAAATATTTTCATAATTAGCGTTACATGCCAGATCAATTACGTGATATATTTTTTAATCATTGAAGATAATATTAACAACTCTAGAATGCAACATGAAGCCGAAAAAACACAAGAAAGAAACGGGTTACGGTAGCAGCTGGGACTCGAACCCAGGACCGCATGGTCTATCTGGGGCCGGAAAGACCATTTTCGAGTTCGTTATCTTTTTCTTTCCTGTGTTTCTTCAGTTCGTTTTAGAGTAATCAATATTATATTCAATGATTAAGAATATATTACAATGAGGCTATTACGTTTCAATAAGTTATTCCAGAAATTGAAGTGTTATTTTTTCTTTCATTTTCAAAAAGAATGACAAATATTCCTCGGTTACGAATAACCTGACAATATTTAAAAATCTCCTACTACCATCACATTAAGCGGAAGATGTTTCTTGTGTCGTAATGGAGGACTTAGCCAACCGAGGAATTGAACTCACGACTCCTGGGTTAAACCCAAACGCGATGCCAACTCCGCTACTGACCGGTCATTGCATTGTGAATGTTGTTTTTTGAAGTGTAAACGATATAAGACGGAAGAGAGAATGAAAAATTAATGCACATCATTTTTAAATATTCGACAGCTCAAGGAATAATTTTAATAGAAAGGTAAGCAGTAGAAATCATGGATAGCAGATAAGTTGATATTGAAATTGACACGTGATTGAGATTCTAATTTAAAATAAGTAACGTATTAAAAAAAATGATTTAAAAATTATAATTAGTAAGTAGGTACTTATGCAAAATTGAATCTTATTTTGTTGTTTTCATTTGAATTATTATTATTCGAGCCTTAATCTGATGCATTCACAATACTAAACCAAACAAAATACACGATTTACTAAAGAGGGGAAGAATAGGGTAGTTTTCATAAGTTGACAGAATATCAAGAAAATATAAAAATTGCTGCACGTATTTCTGAATTTGAATTTTAAAATAAGCGGGGTCGATTCGTCTTCTTTCTTTGATTTCGCCGTGTTTTGATCCCCCCCATTCACATCACGTTTGATGTCATATATCACTCAATCTGAAGCGAGGAACTATCTTAGGGGAGGGGTTTAATAAATAAAATGGAAATATAACATTTTGACATTCAATTTTCTTTCTATTTCAACTTGAATTTGGAATCTTTCACTCTCATATTCCAATATTACTGATAACAGATTTTCCAGTAATTTTTTTTTGCTTTGATATAATAAATATCATGGTAACCAAAACGTCACTTCTCGGAGACGCTGTGGACCACTACCTGATTTGTTATTAGGCGGAACGAAATGAGGAAGTAGATGTAAAAAGAGTAAAATTTCAACGCACCTGGCTATTGTGACCATGTTAATGGTCAATTTCATGCAATGTTTCCAGTTGAAATACCAACCCCTAAGATAGAAAGTAAGAATTTAGATGCTAATTCCCCTATGTACAGTCTTTTGAAGACTATGCGTAGGTTTTGGTAAATCGCTGTAAAAAATCCAATTCTCACCACAGAGTCAAAGTTAAAAACTTTACCGCAATGTCACAAAGGTAGTTGTAGAATGGTTGTTGGAAAAAAAGAAAATGGCTGTGAATCTTTCCATATATACAAAATAACAACTATTGATTATTCTTTTCATATCGCTTTACAAATGGAGTGATAAAATATAGGTCAGGAATATCTAGAGCGGCATAATCGATTCGATATTTTTTCCAAATCTTTGAAAATAATTGACAGAAAAATTGTTATTTTTGCGGTCTACAAAACATTTGGGATAATAGATAGATAAGTTCTTGTCGGGTTAACCATGCCACATAAATAAACAGGCTCGTTAAAATTGTTAAAATACCGTGAAAACATGTCTCAAAGAGGCTTCCTCTAGCCAGCCCCAGCTTCCAACCTTCCTTCTACCTTCTAGCCTTCCTTCTATCTTCATCTACCTTCGACTACCTTCCCCTAATCTGCCCCGTAACTTGCGTCAACCCCTAAACCTCGCTTCCCGCGAGACAGGATGCACTAGAGATCAGTTCTCTGCAAAACTGTAGGACAAAGCGCAACGATTTTAAAGATAATACAGTTTTAATAAGGTTCATTTGAACGTTCTCTGCATTCTTATTGGAATTCAGAACAGTTTTGGTAGAAAGAAACGCTTTAACTTGCTTGCACAAAAAAAACTATTTTTATTAAACATTTAATTAAAGTTCACGTTATTTATTTACCACTTCAGCACTTAGTAATTACAACGGAATTAAGAAGAACATAAGAAATGCGACGTGGGCGTGTTTCCTGATCTAAGAGTCTGGTCATTCGGATATTAATTTTTTTTCATTTCGATTATATTTCATCAGCTTTTCATTTCAATCAAATGGAATGGCAATATGCAATGCAGATAGTGTAAGAGAGAGACAAGTGCTGTATTTTCATTGACTCTCTCGGGGCTAGAACCAAAAGGTACTAAGTCAGTGGCTACACCTGTTTCCATTCAAACCTTTTATATAATAAAAATTATTATTATCATGTAAAATTGTATAATAATATAACAGATCTTTATTACTAACATATAATCTGATATTTAATACAATTTCCTGTAAATGTAAAATTAGTAATCATTTTTCCTGACAAAGGAGGGATTCTTCTGATACCGTTATATATAATAAAAATGACTAAACTTTTTACTAATTTGAATAATTTAAACACTTGAGTGAAAACCTCAGCTATTAGCTCAGTTTTTATATACATTAACCGTACTTAATAATTATTTAAAACTGTTGATTTTCCAAATAAAATTACAAAAATAGTTTTATATACGGTGGACAGGATAAATCCTTATAACGCACTTATATTTGTAATTCTATACATGAGCGGAAGTTTTTTTTTATAAAATACTAAAAACTCCCGAACGTTGGCATTATAAAACAAGGCAAAAGAAATTGTGTTCATTTTCGTTTTCAACGTTATGCTGCTATTTCCAATTCGCAACATGCTGCTTGTTCCAATTCGCAACATGCTGCTTGTTCCAATTCGCAACATGCTGCTTGTTCCAAATTTTCTGAAATTGTTAATAATAAAAATTATATTTAAATCTCAGGGGAAACCGAGTAGTTATATAAATGCTTTCAATTTCAAAGTGAACTTAATAATTAAAGTTGGTACAATGGACCAATTAAAAATTAACATTTCCAGATAACTGAGTCAGTGTTTTAGACAAATGTAATGACGATTTATCCTCAGAAGCGAAAATTGCTGAGTCAGCTTTCGCAATTTCCCGCTCAAAAGATAGTCGCGGCAAAGCCCCAATAATGGTGGTTTCCTCCTACTAAGAACTGTTATAAATGACTCCTGCAATAGGTTATACATAACGGCATTAGAGAAGCCCTGGGACAGCGGTTCTCAATTTGTGAACCGCGACCCACGACCCACTGGGAGGGAGCGAATTGATTTTGAAAGTGGGTCACGACAAATTAACTCTCAGAATTTTGTAATTAACTTTATTTTATATAACACGTGTGATCTGCCCCTAATGATGGATTTTGCTAGGCTCTCCGAAATGTGGGGTAAAAAGAACGAATACACGCAACCAGGCTCGGTACTCCAAAAGTCAAACAATAATATATTTGGAAGTGCTTTGTATTTTTTTGAATTAATGGGAACGAAATGGTTCTTTTATTTCTAATAGCTAGTAATAATTGATGTATCTGGAACTATTCAGATAATTGTAATAATATCTGTGTAAAAGTTTATGCAAATTTTTGTAACATTTTTTATATTTTATTGGAGACCACAAAAAAGTTTTTTTTTTAACAATAAGTTCACATAGAAGGCCATAAGGTAAATAATTTCCCTCAAGGCTTATTATGTCATCTTTGGGGGTGCTGTGTAGTGGGTCTTTAGGAGGACAGGAAGTAGTTAACCTGGGTCTTGAAGAGATCCATGTTGTAGGAGGGAGGAAGCACAGAGGCCGGCAAATCATTCCACAGCCGAGCTGTTGAACATGAGAACGAGTCGTAGAAGCAACTAGTTCTCATGTGACAAATATTAACTGTGTAGAGATGTTGGGCGCGCATTTAGCATGTTTCCCGACTGTGCACCGGTGCTGAAGGGAACAATGAAGTTAGTTCCTTGGAGCATCTTCCATTGAAATACCGATAGAACAAGGACAGCATTCCCTCCTGACGTCTGTTCTCCTTGGTTAAAATAGCCGAATCCATCAAACGGACAGCCCGTTTCTGCACAGAGTTATTAATTTTTTCGGTATTTTGGGGCTCCAGACCAGAGGTGGCTGCCATATTCTGCATTGGGGCGCATTTTCGATTTATACCAAATTTAGCACTGTCAAACTGCATCCATTTAACGTTTTCAACTGAAATTATTGTCATTGTTTTAAATGGTCCAGCAGAGCTATTCTTATGTGCAAACTTTTTATTAATCCGTCACTTTTTTAAAGAAGGTTGTAATTTTTTTTTATAGATATTCGCCAGAACCCAAAAAAAGTATTCGTGACAAATCGTCGTTCTAAAATATTAATGATGTTGCAAATATTACTGTAGGATGTTATCATAACATATACTCGTATACGTTCATTTTTTTATAAAAAGTTTATTAAAACAATGTTTTGTAATAATAATTAAGTATCCGCATATAATTTAGGGTAATTGACCTGCAATTTCAATTTGGCTACCAACACTATCGTCTACTAGGGTGGACTATGGCACCTTAATGAGGTTAGCGCGGTCTAGCTTATTCGGGGCCGTTTCTCTAAACTCAACTTAACAAATAATAAGTTGGTCTACGTTATTGTAGAAGACCAGATATCAGCTTTAGGACGTATTTTAATATACGTTAAAACACATAAGATGTTTATGTATTACTAATTATTTAGAGTTTACGTATACATTAATAGTAATTAGTCATTAAAATAATTACCAGAAATTGAACGATAAAAGAAATTGTCGGTTTTTACGTTGTTTACCAATATTTCAAAAATTCTCAAAGGTCGTCAGTTTCTCACCATACAGGCCATCAGTGAATAAGTGAATGATACCGTGTTAATAATTTTATACTTATTTATTGAGTTAATTAGAGAATATTATTTTAGCGGTGATTATCGTACAGCATCCCTACGAATGGGTTTTAAAAACTTTAATTAGTTTTCGGTTCATGTTGTATAAACGCTTTTGTATTGTAATTTTTCAGCATAGCGTTATTAAAAAAATACTGCTTATGAAAATTCCAAAAGACAACAGTTACAAATACAGAGAAATAATTTGACCTTTACTGATACCGACAGCGATCCTAATATGAATCAATTTAGTAAAAAAAAAAACAACTCATCTGAGATTTTCGACATATAAAAATAAAAGATCGGGTATTAGGTGATATCAATAAATGATCGAATGGAAATTTGCTCGTAATTACAATAATTTTTTCCCGATAAAATTTTCAGAAATTCATCGATTATGGTAAGGGTAGATTTTCCGTCATTTGGTAAAATTATGGTAAGGGTAAATTTTCCGTCATTTAGTAATATTATGGTAAGGGTAGATTTTCCGTCATTTGGTAATATTCTGGTAAGGGTAGATTTTCCGTCATTTGGAAATATTATGGTAAGGGTAGATTTTCCGTCATTTGGTAATATTTCACAAATCCTTCGGGATCGTCAGTTTGCAACTGTTATTTGAAAATGAACCTCTTGTTCATGTTATTATTTTTTTATATATAATAAAGATCTCCTTTATCCGATTTTAGAACTTACTCCCAAATCTGAACGAATACATATTAAAATGCTATAAGTGTATGAATTTCGCATGAATTTTGATAAGGTCATCCTATTACTCGTAGTTTATTACCTAACTGGCAAGACAACTGTTAACCGGCACTGGGTGGATAAAAAATGTCTGTAGTTTAAAACAGGAAAGTATTTTTTCTGTAGTTATAAAACACATCCCCATTAGTATAATTGATCGATTTCCATATTTTTCTCATTATGTGTTAACGAACAAAAATAATATTTACGGACCATTGCATTTTTCTTGGACCCACACACTTGATCGCATAAATTTTTAACAAGACTGACAAAGGTTAAATCTTATAGTATATACAAGAAAGAAGAATTATGCTTATTTTATCACCATTTCATACATTTCAGTTTGTACGCCTGTTTTAAGCCCTTTTCATAATCTCTGTTCTGTCAATATTTTAGCCACTCCATACTGGCTTCAAATATAGAAATATTTTTCTCAGCTCTAGTTCAGATGGTACAGACTACAAGCTACACAAGCCTGCAATTCTGAATTAAACTATAGTATTTTTAAAAATTTAATGAAAATCAAATTTAATTTTTTTATTATTAAGTTCTGCAAGAATTTTCAGTTTTTATTATTGTTGAAGTTATTTCGGCGTTCAAGGCCATTTTCAAACTGTGGTCAATCCACATTGTGACGACTTATTTTTACGATTTTATTTACTCCCACCCAATTCGAATTTGGACGTGTTTTTAAAAATAATGATTTATTATCGGTAAAACCCGTCAGTTTTTTAAATTTATATTTAAAAAAATTATATGGAATTATACGAATTAAACACTAAAACAATTAATAAACTATAATATGTGGTTTACTTATTGGATATTATTAGATTAAGTAGATATCTATTTTAGAAATATAGTCATTATGTTAATTTGATTAATTCAATGTTAGTTCTAAAGCTTCCCACAGACTTATTTGATTTGGAAATCTGATCTTAAGAAATCATTTGGAAGGGGATCGAAATATGTTCTTGACTTAAGGAAAGGACAGCCGAATGGACAATCCTTTTGACGTGGTTGCTCCAGCTAGTACGGATGAAAACGCTATAATGTAGGCACTATAATCTGAGATTAAGTTGGTGGTGAGAAACCGGACCTCAATTTGTTAATATTAACTACTACTGCTGAATAGCACAAAGCTAATTTTATACTGACCGAGTCCGTGGAGCAAGTTGATTGAACTAATTGCTCAGCGAATTCATATAATTGATTTAATTAAGGCTTCCGATCCCAACATTCTTTAGAGAAATCTCTCTGAGAAATAAGTTCATAAATTTATGAATTAAAATCTCTCTAAATACCAGTCAAGTAAAATAAATGATTTCTTCTTATTTAAAATATATTTTTGAATTTTTTTTTTCATTTTCTTTAGGCGAATTTTTGCCATTACCAAAACTGGAAAATACACAATTGAAAACACGAAACAAATTAATTACGGTTTGTATGAAATGAATGGGAGGTATAGATCTGTTCTCCAAGAGTGTGATGACCATTTGGAATCGGCTGAAGGCTTTATGAGCTTGTTGTCGATATCCCCGATTCTCGATCGAATTCCGCTGACTTTCTTCAATGCCTAGGCTTAGTATCCGTACCTGACTAGCAAATCGTGGGGTATTCACACAAGCAATCGAAAAGCATAATCGTTAGAAGATCATTTTTAGGTAAATGCACTCTATATATTATATTTCACCAATTTTTAATGACGTTTTTTTAAAAACTCATTTCAAGGGTGATATTTCACAATAATTGTGCGGTATACTTTTTAAAATATTTTTATAACTGTTAACGTATGATGAAATTCCATTGTGATGATTAAATGAAAGACAATTTTGAACTTTATTCCACTTTTATTTTTGACCGTGACTGGTTTCAGCGTGTGACGACTATCTTCAGACTGTTAAAATTAATGCTTAAACTATGGTTTAAATACAATTTATGGTGTCAGGGGTAACAAACCATGATTATACTTAGATTATATTTTTCAGTATTGTTGTAGCACGATTTTACAAAACTAGACTTATATGGTATTTTTGAATTTATTGATGATATTACTTTCTGGTTTCAATAAAAAATATGTAAACTTAAAAAGTGTCTTTTATTTACTCATGCCTAAGTATTATTTTTATGTAATTAATTATAATGTTTTGACCTGCGAAAACCACGGAATGACACTTGTGTTTCTACATAATTAAAAAATCTTCAACATTTCAAACACCGAATAAAAATAATTGATGCAATCATTTTCACAAACACAATAAATTAAATACATTAGCTTCAATTTTAAAATGTCACACACGTATACACAGTGATATAATTTGTTTAATAATCCGATAAATCTACAAATGATAGGCTGCACAGCAATCAGTTGCACTTATCCAGTTTACTCAGTTTTCCGAATAATGCTCTTTGAATATGTCTACATATGTACCAACTTTAATATCTTAGCCAAGGCTTGCAATAAAAAATAAAAATAAATGTTCAAATTAACCATTATTATTCATAATTTCTTCAAACGATTGGTATTAACTTTGTGGCGGAATTATTAATAAATTAATTGAATAATACTTTGTATTCATCACTTTATTAATATGTACATATCAACATGTTTCGAAAGCGATGCTTTTCTCATCAGGAATATATATATATTAATAATATTTTTCTATATGTATTCCTGACGAGGAAAGCATCGCTTTCGATACACGTTGATATGCATGTATTAAAAAGTGGTGAATACAAAATAAGTTTTAATTCATTAATTATTATTTAAATTAAGAAACCGTACATTTATTAAAAAAAAGTTCTGCTGGTTAATTATAATTACGTGTTTTAGCTGTTTTGCCTTCGTAAAGCGAAAATGATGTCGATGTGACAGTAAAATTAAATTTAATAGTATCCCCTTACAAGAAGTATGTAAAATTTCTTCTTTGAAAAGGGATTTAATGTTTAGGATGTTATTATTGACCATTCGGCAGTACTAACCAGTTCAACACGTCTTGTTGGGCGGAAGCGGATATATTCACGGAAACGACACTTCAACAATTTTACTTTTTGTGTTCGCCCCAGTTCGTGGTCTGCTTCGAGCAAAATTATTGCCTTTAAACCTTCGTAACAAAGTGTACGGCGTTATTCCTACCAAAAGTTTTGCTCTGCTTACACAGACACGAATACGTATGGAATACCACAGGAGTGGATTCGTTTATCTAGGATGTTTACTTAATGAAAGAACTAAAATTATTAAAACTCTCAGATAGAAGACTTGTTTCTGACCTAACTTTTATTTTAATAATTGTTAATGGTTTTATAGACAGCCCTGATATTGTCAGCTTAATTAAATTTAATCTTCCAACTAAAACCACTAAATCTAAAAATGTATTGAATTGTAACAATAATTTTAGGACTAAGTCATTCAAAAATTCTCTTTTACCTAGACTTCACGCAGAAGGTAATAATACATTTTCAGACATAGCAGATATGGTCAACTGCTCGGAATACAAATACAAACAGACGATTATTGCATACATTCTCAACAATTATTAATTCATGTGTCTAGAGTATACGTATCAGGGAATATGAGATATGTTTCGAATATTCGCCTCTGTAGCTAATTACTAATTAATTAGAATGGTACTTACACTATGTTATTTCTGTATTTGTTCGTTATCTTATCTATGTACGTATTGTGATGTGTTTTACACGATTTGTTTTTGTTACTATTATAATTAACTAAGTATGTAAAAGCCCATATAGGGCGAATATTATGCAATAAATAAATAATAAATAATTCAGTGGGGATTGTTGTAAAGTTCCGCTTTTGTAAAGAAATATCTTTACTTAAAGTTCTTACATCTTTTTCGAAGAAAATTTAGTAAATTTAAACGAAGCGTAAATAATAACCGAAATGACCGACCGTTTGAAGGCGAGATCTAGTGAGAGAAGTAATCGCTGATGGTCAAGTCAAGGATGATAAATCAAGCTAATACGTTGCAACTCTAGCAGGGTACTTTCTAAAGAAAGTATTTTCATAATATTTTTATTTTGTTTGATTCTATTGATTTATTTTCAAAACTGCAAAATTTGCTCCCCGTCACTTTGCTTTTGTACTGTGCGGAATATTTTCTTTACCTGAAATTAATACGTTAAAAAATATTTTTTAATTATAACTATATTTGATTGGGAAATACACCTCAAAGATAAATATTTGTATATTTTGACCTCTTACGTATCAATGATGGAAATAAGCAAATATTTCTAAGATTTGTTTTACACAGTATAAACCAGGTACTAGTCCACACCTGGCTATCAGTGAAAGAAACTGTGAAGAATGTTCCGTCTTTTTACTACAGTGAATAATTGCAGATGAAGAAAAGGGATGAATGCATTTGCCGGGTTCGTTCGAACCAGTATTTTGCGGAGAACGTGCACAGTTTATACTGGAAATCACACGTTTGTACGAACCAAGAATTCGGGACACGTTTTATTTGCAGAGCTCGTGTATAATTCGATTCGAACGAATGAAATTCCGTTTCATACAATTTATGGGAAAAGTTTCAGTTTCATTTCCCTCATTATTTTTGTTCACGAAGGTACTCACTGCAGTTTTGTTACGATCTCGACTCCTACACAAATTAAACGATTAAACACAATTAGCCGAAAGTGCAATGAAACCGACATAATTCTCAAGTCGAGCTGAACGTGCAGCAAAATGTGCAAACTAGCTAACTGAAAGTGCTTATCGTATAAATTGAATTTTGTAAAACAATTAATCGCGTACATAAAATATTATGCAAGATCGACGAATTTAAAAATCTTACCAATTATTTAAAATGGTGTGTTTTAATCAAGGGACTAATTTCTTACAGCTTTTGTACTTACTGCACATAATATATAATCATTGCCTCAAACCGTTTATCCCTATTTTCAATAAGGTAATGCCTCAATATTTGTGATTTTTGGATAAAAGTTACCAGTTAAACCCACCATCAATTAATTTTAACATGTACTTCATCATGACATCTGTTAAATGTCATCGCTTCCCTCTACCTATTAAATTATTGCCGTAAACGTGGTTCCTCATTTTTTGAACTTCAAAACTTCAACCACATAAGAAATGGATTTATTTCTCTACCCCACTGATAATAAATATAAAATATTATTATAAGAATGTAGACAATAGACCTACCGTCAGTTGATTTAAACATAAGTCATTAAATAAACATGATGACATTTCTTAAATATCTAAAGTTTATATAGCGATGGATCTTAATTAAGTTAATAAGAAAGGAAGTGTGATGTGTCTTAAGATATAGGTACTAGGCAGTAGGTAGAATCTACAGCCTCCAGACTGTGTAGACGATAGATACTGAATTACAGTGGGGTGAGGGAGACAGCCTCATCCCTGAATAAATTCAATTAGATTCTAATTTGATATTAATTGAATTATTAAGATGATAAATTACTTTCATATAATAATAAGTAACCCAAAACGACGCGCCTAGAAGCCGTGGGATATAGCCATTAATCTTGGTTTAATTTTACAAACAAAATGGCAAACTTTCGACGATATTATTGAAAGCTCATTTCGTTGGTTTTTTTTAAGAAAGATTTATCATATTTTACTAAGTCAATCTAAGAAATGTTGAAGAAATTTGTAATTGATTTTTTTTTTGTTATATCTACCTATATGACAATTATTGTCATTATTTATACCGGCTGGTATTTTTTGAAAATACGTTCTGAATTTTTTAACCTTATTTTGTCTTCCAGCACGAAAGAAGACCACAAACGATAAAAGAAAATACAACAATTTACAAAATGTTGAAAAAAATGTTGTGAATACATAGAATACAAGAATTTCCATAGTGATTCAAATTGTAAACCTAATAAATTCAATGGTTAGTTGAAAAATCAGCTTTATCACATCAAAAGCCGCGTTTGAAAGTAAGTATTAAAAGCAAAGATAGCAATCTCCAGGAACTATGATTATTAAAGTAATCCAATGGCGACTTTTTCCAAGCGGCAATACTGACGCGCGCATGCGCAGTCAGCAGCGAACATTCTTTCAAAAGTAAAAACAGCCTTCTCCTTTTCGACCAATCAAATTCAAAGAATGTATCTCGTGAAAAAATGGCCACTCCACACTAAAGTGGCAGAACTTGATGCTGATTTTACTCTGTTTTTTTTTTTAACGTTTTTAATTATGTTAAAGTGTGTTCCGATCAAATAGTTATTGTAGACGGAGTATCGTCTGACCCTAGTGTCATCAAAAACGCCGGGAAACCAAGTGTTATTTCTGAAAATTGGAAATGAAATCCATAAATAATAACACCTAGAATACCTTTTTACCCCCATCCTAGATTATGATTAAGCGAATAATCCCAGATACCAAAATACTATGCGATATACTTTTCTCAGCTTCTGACGAAATTACAGTGGATATTTTATTTATTTTTTTAAGTTTTTTTGAGATTGCTGCCTTTGGTTCTTTTTCCCCATTCCATCATTGCCCAGGATTATTACATCACAGTTAGGCAAAAGAAATACACCTTTTATAGATTATAGTAGTTACTATGGTCCTGTCGCTGAGAGTTCCTTTGTAACCTCACTTTCTTTACATGCATTGTTCATGATAAAAAGGATTACGCTACAACAGAACTATCAGCAGTTTGCCTACATTTAAGGATGTCTAAAAATGCTTTAGTACTTGTTTTAGTATTGAATAATATGATTGTTGATAATATTGATTGAAATTACAATAGTATTATAAGCGAAGAGAAAATAAAGTTAGCAATTTTTTTGTCTGTGGATATTAAAAAAAAAACATCTTCAGTGCACATTAAAAATAAATTAAAATGAATATACACATTTAAAACAATACTTAAGTTATTGGTGTATATTTACTTCTTTTTTTTTTCTTCTACTCAACTTTTTAATAATAATAATAATATTTATTTGAAACACATGACAAAAATATTTAAGAAGGCTTTGACTGTCCAACTAGGAACAAATCCCGTTTAAGACAGTCAAATTGATAAGTTTAATAAGTATAACTATAACTAAGTATATATGAGTATAACTTGATTTTCCCCTTTTCCCCACCTTTCTCTCCCCCTTATCCTTCTCCTCCCCAATACCTTCATCCTCACAACATTCCCCAATTGGGAATTCCATAGTCTCACTGGTTCCAGATGGTTGGGAACAGTTTGGGACTCTTGTGCGGTATTTATATAAAAAATATATATATATCAAAGATATTCGGCTGTTGTCCACTTTGCATTTGATGAACATCATACAAATTGATATCTACCTGGGCAAGTGCCCCCTGTTAAAAAGTTAACCATCTCCAACGCATAAATTCCTTCTCCGTTCTGCGTATAAGCGTTAAACTAAAATTTTCTGTTAAATTGCACGTGAAACCATTTCGTTTTAGCATGGAAATCTTAAATGGTAAAAAATCTACCCCTTAAATCAGGCCAAAACAAAGCTTCGGTTAGCACAGTCGAGGGAGGAAAGATCGTAAAAGTTGCAACAAACGGCGAATCTCATTACGTTTGCAAAGAGAATTTACTATGTGGCCATTTCGCTAGTTTAGCGTTTTGTAAGAATGTACCTACTCTCCTACTTTGTAGCCATTCGTTTAAAAACCAATAGCTTTTTTATACTTCACATAATGTTGTGCAAATGAACATTAACGTCAGTGTTAAAATATATAACACTCAGATTTAGCAGTAAAAATATTATTGCTTACGACATGATAGCTTCTTGACGATTTAAGACCTGCGTAAAACAAAACCTTAAATATCGCATTTTGCTTACGGTCTCAGTTGTAGCCATATTCATCTTTTGGTGAATTACTTTTTTTATATTTTTATTATGGAAGCACCATACAAGAGTCTCACCTGCTTCCAGCCGTCTAGAGCCAGTGAGACTATGGCACTCCCAATTGGTTTATATTATGAGGCTGAAGGTAGTGAGGAGGGCAAGGAGATGGTGAAAAGGAATGTGGGTAAATACCTGGCTATTCAGATCTGGTCATTAAACGCGGCTAAAGCCTTTTCAAGGATACTTTCGTCTCTTTTCAAGGATACTTTCGTCTCTGAATGGTGGTCTTTCACCAGGACGATGCTGAAAGTATCTATCAATCTGGGATGTGCCGCAAATATACTACATATTATTTATTAATTTATTTAGATATATATATACGGAATAAA